>JARKHS020012171.1:0-148569 GCA_030143305.2 Amblyomma americanum | reverse complement strand
CTATGGACGAGGGTGGCGCTTGTGAACACTCTCAAGGTTCGCTTACACGCAAATCATAAATACCCACGAAAGAAGCAGATTCGGCAGCCGGTGCCGTAGCTCAGGTAGTCATTCTACTTCCGGCCACCGAGCGTGACGGACGTGTGATGACGGGCTCCGTAGGAGCTGCTTCAGCGGCCATGTCTGGCCGCGGTAACATGTGTACTGATGAGGAAAATGCTTACCAGGCTGTTGTGCCAGGATTGCCTACAGGGCGTTTTGTAGTAAATACAGTTTTTTTGCACGCCGATATCAGAGCCCGCCCGTACCGGGTCGAGGATTTCCGGGATGCCCTAGCTCAGCACGCGCTGCTCCCCGATGTTATCGCACTGGGGGCGTATCGGATGAGCCACGCCTGGGCAGTCACTCTCAAGGATTCCGAAGCCGTAACGAAGATGTTGAGCGTCGATGAAATGCTTGTGAAAGAAAACCGCTGCCTGGTTATTGACCCAAACAATAAGGATGTGAGACTGAAGCTGCACTCGCTGCTGCACAACGTACCGGACGAAGACGTACCTACTGCCTTTGCGCCGTACGGGAAAGTCACGGAAATATCTCGAGAGCGTTGGAGAGTGCGGGGTGTGCTGGAAAAGGGCTCGACAACGAGGCTCGTCACGCTAAAATTGAAAGCCGGAGTTAAGCTCGACGACTTGCCGCACCAGCTGAAAATTAGCGGCGAGTTGGCGCTGGTCGTCGTACCAGGCCGTCCCCCGTTGTGCCTACGCTGTCGCAATACGGGCCACATCCAAAAAGAGTGTCGAGTACCACGTTTTGGAGCCTGCCGACGGTTCGGCCACGAAGACGGCCAATGTGCCCGCACTTATGCGAGCATTGCTGTCCCCGGGACCAGTGTAGACACGGCTGAGCTGCTAATGGACGAGGCGGACGCGGAGGACGCGGCCCGTGAAACTGGGCAGCCAGCGACACGGGATGGACCTACGTTGACGCGCCTGACGAAGCAAGGGGCGAAGACGTCCACCGCAGTTGCGGCGGACGTACCAGTGCAGCGTGACCTACCAACAGAACCCGTGAGCACGCAGAAGGAAGCGGCGGGAGCTGTTGCTGAAAATCCCGATAACGTAGGACCGGACAACAGCGAGGCCATGGATTCCAGCCAGGAGGCTGCCGGCCTCATAGCTGGGAATCACTCCCACGAGGAAAGCGTCGGTGAAAAGCCACAGGTAGGCGCTGGCGCTTACGAGCCGCCGTCGAAATCCCAGGGAGTTCGGCGCTCGTCTTTGAAACCACGGCCCAACTTTGCGGCCGAGACACGGCAGGCGGGGAAGCCGCCTCCCTAGCGCAGCAATGTGTTTGTATAAGTGTGTTCCTGTTTTCCGCGGTTGTGGGTGGAAGTACCAAGCAGAGGTAGTTCCAAGGTCTGGAAAGGCCGGCGGAGGACTGCCTAGCGGTTTTCCCGGTGCCTGCAAACGGACTAATAGATTGGCGACGCCGCACAGAGCACACTGTGAGTCTAGAAGTGTTTCGTCTGTTATGGTGGGCACTGTACATCATATGTAAGCTATTCCTCACGCACGGTGATGAAACTTGACACAGCTCTGCGCATAGCAACTTTGAATGTGAGGGGTCTTGGTGCTCGTAGGTGCCAATGCCAACTTAATCGTCTTCTTGCTGACAATGCGCTGGACATCGTAGCTGTACAAGAGACGAAGATTGAAGGTGAGGAGTTTACTGAGCGTACGGTGTCCACCTTTAGTGCGTTCTTTATTGTCTGTGTTTGCCATTCTCTTGGAACCTCGGGTGGGTGCGCCCTTTTTCTGCGCAATAATTTAGGCATCAGTGTGGAGTCGATTTTCTCTTGTCCAAGTGGACGCCTTCTTGTAGTTGACTTTTCTTTTTCGAAGTTATACTGGCGCATTATATGTGTGTATTCACCGAACGCTGACTCAGAACGACAAGCATTTTTTTAACAGATTGAAGTCTTACATTGTTTGTGATAAAGTGCTGTTGCTTTTGGGCGATTTCAACTGTGTGTGCCGCTGCCGATCGAGTGAAGCGTCCGCCTGTGCGTGATAGGAGTGCACAATTATTAAACGCTTTTGTTAATGACAACAGCTTAGAGGATATTGACAGCATATTTACCTGCGGTAATAGATCGCTATACACACACTTTCAACGTTATAACCATGCCAGATTAGATAGAATTTATGCATCTGTTGAACTTGTGCCCTTTTGCACAGGTTACAAAGTTGAACCTGTGGCGTTTAGTGATCATTGTTTTTTGATAGGAAGTTTCGGTGTGAAAGAAAGGTGTACGCGCTTCAACTGGAATCTCTGGAAATTCAATGCCAAACTCTTGGTGGACGAGGGATTTTTAAAAGCCATCGTAAATGAAATGCAGAGGCTGCTCGAGGAGCGGCCCAGTCTTTTTGCCGTTCAGTGGGAAGACTTCAAAGAGTGGCTAAAAAGTAAAGCCATAGAAAAGAGTTGCTCCAACCGACACAAAGAAAAACAAGAAGAAAAAGCAGCGCGCGAGCAACTGCAGTTTTTATTAAGCATGGAAAGCTCCGAGCCGGGAGATATGCAAAAGATATAAGGAGATGTGAAAAGCCAGCTTGAAAGACTTGACAGTGAAAGGTATAAAGCAGCAGTTATACGCGCAAGGGCACAAAAACTATGGGCAGGTGAAACGCCGACAAAGCGAGCCTTAGCAGATGAAAAGCGGTACGCTAGACAGAAAGAAATCTTGCAGATAAGAAATGGTGCTGAAATTTCATGTGATGCCAATGTAATCCAGCAGTCATTTCAAAAGTACTTCAACGACCTTCTTGGCCAAGTAAGAGAGATTGGTGATGCTTTCTCTTCAGACTTTTTGTCGTTCATGCCAAGACTTGAGGATGATGTAAAAGAGAGCCTTGAGGTACCCATAACTGAGAATGAAATAGAATCTGCAATTGACGACTTACAGACCGGTAAAGCTCCAGGACCTGATGGGCTGCTCGCCGAGTTTTACAAAACATCTAAGCCCATAGTCACTCAGTTACTGCTAAGAGTGCTGGATGAGGCGTATGAACGTGAGCAACTACCGCTGTCATTCACCACATCGCAGATTGTGTTGATCCCAAAATCAGATGACCCAGAGAAGCGATTGTTGGTGGGGTCCTATCGCCCGATAAGCCTCACCAACGTTGACTACAAAATATTCATGAAGGTCCTAGCTAGGTGATTCCAGAGCGTAATAACAAAATTGGTTGGACCGCATCAGACTTGCGGAATTAAAGGACGCAGCATCGCCACGAATGTACACGTCGCACGTACTGTATGGGAATGCTGTGATGCGATGGGGGACCGCATTGCTATGATGCAGCTGGATTTGGCAAAAGCCTTTGATCGCGTGTCGCATGATGTACTTTTTCACATACTAGAGCACGGTAACGGTGGCCGCACTATCATAGAAGGCGTCAGAATGGCATATGCAAATTGTAAAACGCGCATTGTTCGAAATGGTGACCTCACAGATAGGCTGGCAGTGCGTTCGTCAGTAAGGCAGGGATGCCCTCTGTCATGCCTTTTGTTTGCGGCTTACCTAGAGCCACTATGTTTAGCTATTGCCAAAAGTGACCGCATCTCGGGCTTTCGATGGCAGTCGGCACATGTCAAAATCCTCGCTTACGCAGACGATATCGCAGTATTCTGTTCCAATCGAGACAGTATTACTGAAGTGATCAGTATCGTTGATAAATTTTGTAAGCAAACAGGGTGTATGGTAAACTGGGACAAGAGCCCTGGATTTTGGCCCGGTGACTGGGAAACGAGGCCTGATCACTTCTCCCGGCTGCGATGGTCTTGCCTGTCAACGCAATATCTCGGCGTCCCCCTTAACTGTTATCGAAACTCAAGTGAAAGTTGGAACGAGCAATGCTCAAGGGCGAGGGGGAATGCAAATGCATGGCAAGGGAGGCAGTTATCAATGTTTTCACGCGCCTCCATCAGCAACCTTTTCCTTGTTTCGAAAATGTGGTACATGATGAATGTTCTGTGTGCGAGTCGGGCCAGCATTCAAAAGATGCATCGCGTGTTTGCTGTGTTTATTTGGGCGTCAAGCTGGGAGAGAACTAGCCGTACCAATTTGTTTCGGTTAAACGAGGAGGGCTCGGCCTCGTGCACTTATTCTTGCGCCAATTTGTGTCGCGTTTTATCTTTCTCCTTGAACAAAGGGATCTTTTTCTGCGGACTGTTATCCAAGTATGGTTGCAGAGACTCCTCCCAGAAATCGTTGTCTCATGCTGTGAAGGTATGTACGGTGCTGTCAATGGGTACATGCGAGAAGTTGTACTTTCTTTTCGACTACTGTTCGCGCGTTTTTCACTTCAGTACTTGTGTAATCTTTCCAAAAAAGAGTTGTATAAGAATCTTGTAGAAACAATCCTGCCGATTCCCATTTATCGTTTACCACACCGTGGAGGCACAGGACAAGACGTCTTAAAATGAACTAAACGAATTCCGCTTAAACCAACCGTAAAAACATTCTTCTTTAAATTACATTTTAATACACTTCCTGTTAAGACGTGGCTGCATGAAAAGGGGATTTTCGTCCCATGAATGACCAACTACCTACTATGCAAAAAGCCTGAAACAGTGAAGCACGTGTTTCTTGAATGTTGGGACCCAATTTTTCATTGGGATGTCCTCCAACGAACCATGAAAAAAGATTTTTCCCTGCATCCATATGGCTTCAGGTCTTTGCCGATCACAAACGAAGGAGGAGTGCCATATGATTTAATCATGCTCTCGGGCCTCCACAGTCTTTGGAGGACACGAATGCAAGTGCGACATGCCGATGTTAATGTCCGTTCGGTGCGAGAAAACTTTATTCAAAGTGTTGTGAGCCGGAGAGAAGTGTATCGTGGGCAAGCTGAACCGCCCGAATGGACCTCTGTTCTGGACGACTTAGTTGTCTTGAGAAGATGTTAACCTCTCCCGTGTCAGCCAAGTAGGCTGCTGCTTTTTTATCATTTATACTTTTGTTTTAGCATGTAAGAATCGGCAATAAAGAAAAAAAAAGTCGCCGTAGCTCAGTTCGTAAGAGCACCGGACGCGATTTTCGGAGAACGTGGGTTCGAATCCCAACGGCGGCATGGTTGTTTTTTCTCTTGCTCTAAATGTAATTTTCTTTAGAAAAAACAATCGATTGGTACTATAAATTTAAAAAAAAATATTACAAACATTCTCCTATGCACTTTAGTTTCGATAACTGTTGGTTTCCTTAATATGTTTGTCAAGAACGAGCCCCTTATTTCATTTGCTTGTCTGCTAATAGCTTAACAGTGGTCCGGTTCTGGCAGTCTTGATGCCATAGGTAGCATAAGAGGGCTCTCGCACAGTTTCCGCCCTCGCTGTTAGATGACGTTCTACGTCACTCTTGTGGTATTACAGAACGTGCTACGTCCACCGCTATGGACGAGGGTGGCGCTGGTGAACACTCTCAAGGTTCGCTTACACGCAAAACATAAATACCCACGAAAGCAGCAAATTGGACAGCCGTCGCCGTAGCTCAGTTGGTAAGAGCACCGGACGGGATTTTCAGAGGGCGTGGGTTCGGATCCCACCGGCGGCATGGTTGTTTTTTCTGTTGCTTTATATGTAATTTTCTTTAGAAAATACAATCGATTGGTACAAGAAATTTAAAAAAATAGAAACATTCCCCTATGCACCTTGGTTTCGGTGACTGTTCGTTTCCTTAATATGTTTGTCAAAAGCGAGCCCCTCATTTAATTTGCTTGTCTGCTATTATCTTAACGGGGTCTCGATTCTGGCAGTCTTGATGACATAGGCAGGAAAAGAGGGCTCTCGCACAGTTTCCGCCCTCACGTTTAGGTGACCTTCTACGTCACAATTGCGGTATTACAGGATGTGCTACGTCCACCTCTATGGACGAAGGTGGCGCAGGTGAACACTCTCAAGGTTCGTTTACACGCAAAACATAAATACCGACGAAAGCAGCAAATTGGACAGCCGTCGCTGTACTCAGTTGGTAAGAGCACCGGACGGGATTTTCAGAGGGCATGGGTTCGGATCCCACCGGCGGCATGGTTGTTGTTTCTGCTGCTGTGTAAGTAATTTCCTTTAAAAAAACAATGGATTGGCATTGAAATATAAACAAAATGGAAACATTCCCCTATGCACCATGGATTCTGTGACTGTCGGTTTCCTTTATATGTATGTCAAAAACGAGCCCCTCATTTCATTTGCTTGTCTGCTAATAGCTTAACGGGGGTCTCGGTTCTGGCAATATTGATGCCATAGGTAGCATACTCTCGCATAGTTTCCGCCCTCGCTGTTAGATGACGTTCTACGTCACACTTGCGGTATTACCGGACGTGATACGTCCACCGCAATGGACGAGTTGGCGCTGGTGAACACTCTCAAGTTTCGCTTGCACGCAAAACATAAATACGCACGAAAGCAGCAAATTGGACAGCCGTCGCTGTACTCAGTTGGTAAGAGCACAGGACGGGATTTTCAGAGGGCATGGGTTCGGATCCTACCGGCGGCATGTTTGTTTTTTCTGTTGCTTTATATGTAATTTTCTTAAGAAAAAAACAATCGATTGGTACTAGAAATTAAAAAAAATATTAGACAGATTCCCCTATGCACCTTGGTTTTGATGTCTGTTGGTTTCCTTAATATGTTTGTCAAAAACTAGCCCCTCATTTCATTTGCTTGTCTGCTAATAGCTTAACGGGGGTCTTCGTTCTGTCAGTATTGATGCCATAGGTAGCATACTCTCGCAGTTTCCGTCCTCGCGAGAAGAACAAGACGGCGATTAGTGGGCCGGCTGTCTGACACCGGTCCGTAATTTTCGGCTTTATTTTCTCACTTCAGAGGTTTTCCAGTCTTTTTGGCGTGTGTCCTCGACGTGCGACGACCTGGGGGTCCCTGGCCGCCGGCAAAAGCACGTCAAGCGACCTCCTCGGCGCTGTGCGCCGTATCAACGCCGACACGGAACATCACCGCCAGCTGAACTCCATGCTGCACTGATGGCAGCAGCGCCAGCGGCGGGTCCAGCGGCCCCTGTAGTTGCGGCTACAGACCAGGCCCCGCCAAACAAGAGACTGCGCGACGACCAAGCCAGCAACGAGCCTCAGACCGATCATCCAGAGGACACGGACCAAGCATCATTTACAGTAGTATCGTACAAGAAAAAGAGAGCTACCGGTGTTCCTATAGTTTTCAGGCCCACTGAGGAAGGAGGAAGCCTATGGAAAGCCAACCCCAACATTGTGGCTTCGGCGGTTGTAGCATCGGCTCAAGAAAAAGTCCTCAGCCATCGCATTCACAAGAATGGGAGCCTGATGGTTACAGTATCGACGCTGCCCGCCGCCAACTGTCTGCTCACGGTAACTAAGCTGGCTGGAGTGGCTGTAGAGGCCAGAGTCCCATACTCTTACATGGCAAGCTATGGCAAAATACAAGATGTACCTGTCACCTACACAGACGAAGATCTGCAGGAATATCTACGCGACCAAGGTGTCCTCTCAGCAAGGAGGCTAATCGCCTACACTCCGGAGGATGGTGGAAAGATAAAAGCGGTACGCCGTCGCACAGTTATATAGGAATTCGCAAAAGATGCGCCGCAACCAAAACGAGTAACGCTGGGGTTCTGTAGTTACCCTGTAACTGAATACGTCGGAGCAGCATTTCAGTGCTATAAATGTCAGAGGCATGGCCACATATCAAGACACTGTAACGGCCCCGTGCGCTGCAAAGTGTGTGCTGGCCCCCACTCGCACAAAGAATGCACTTCGAGAGCGCAACCTAAATGCGCTTACTGCGGTGGCTCACACCCTGCTTCCTATGGAGGGTGTTATAAAAAGAAAGCAGCCACAGTTGCTCGCACGGCAGAGCAAACACAAGGGAAACCCCCTAAGCGCCATGAACCACCACCTAACCCCGACGTGGTTTTCACGACTACGGCAGCTCTTTCCGAGAATCAGTCAACACAGCGTGGCAGAGCAGCTGACAAGACCTACGCAGATGCGGTAAAAAAGTAGTGTGGGAAGTCCGTTGGTTCTTCTCTTTCATCAAAGCTACAGCAACGCACTACACAAGACCCGACAAACAGCGTCGCTTGCTCTGACCCTAGGGCGCCACAACATGACAAGAAGATCAGCGGCAGGCAGCAAACCGGAAGCTCTGAACAAGATGTCACATGCCTACTGATTCCGATGCTGTTTGCAGCCATCAAGGCTCTTATCCGTGCAAACCCCTCGTCAGGAAGACTCCCAGAAGTAGAAGCTGTCCTTGCATTGGAGCCGTTGGTGTCGGTCTCCTACGCTCCGCAGGGGCGTAATACCACACTTCAGTAATCATGGCTTCCACAGCGAGAACTTCACCGCAGCTGACAATCCACAACATCTTTCGTACATGCACCATGTTCCAGTGGAACGCTCGCGGGCTACGCTCTAAACTCTCCGATTTCCGACAGCTCGTGCGAGCGTACCGCTTCCCCTTCACAGTCATCTGTGAATCACGCGTCGAGGAAACTTTCCGACTCAATGGATACTATTTCCATCATTCACAACGACCAGATAACGTCAGCAGATTGCTGATAGGCTTTCGCAAGGATATCCCGGCCTCACCGGTTGATGTCCCGCCTCACAGCGACAATGAATACTTATGCGCTGTCACAGTTATTGCCGGACAACAGTACACTCTGATTGGAGTATATCTTGAGCCCAGCACGCCATTTGATGCTTTTGAGACGAAGACTTGATAGCAAGGACGCCCTCTCCGCATATTATTTGCGGAGACTTCAATGCTCATAATGAAATTTGGGGCAGCTCACATACATGTGCCCGAGGTGCCAAGCTTGCAAAACTTCTCTCCAAGCATACAGTTCAGCCATTAAATGACGGCAGCATCACCTACCTCCGAGTCCCGACGACTACCAGCAGCATCGACGTGACATTTGTCACAAGTTCATTCGCCCACAACTTTGGCTGGTGCACTGATTTGGAGACACGTGGAAGCGACCATTACCCAATCCTCATATCGGCTTTCCATGCGCAGAGGAACCCAAAGAAATTCCTTATCAAATCTACAGAGTGGGATGCATACAAGGACGCTGTAAGCAGAGGAGTTACTGCGGCAACTCGCAATGAGGAATTAGCATCGACAATTGCGTATTGCCTGAGGGCGAGTACACAACTTACAGCTAAAATTGAAGACCTACCTTCAAATGATGACACATTCCAAAGGCTTTGCGCTATACGCAGGCGAGCTGAAAGGAAAGCTCTGCGCACAAAAAGCCTCGACCTACGTGCATGCCGACGGGCACAACGTCATATTCGACGCTACATGGATAAACTAAGTCGGCAAAAGTGGCGTGACTTTTGTTCTACGCTGGATGTGCGCAAACCAGTAACCAATATTTGGCGGATAGTTAGAGGTATGCGCACGCCACTTCAACAACTCCACCCCTTCGCTCCACTCTCCCTTCACGAACAAAAATCTATAAAAGAAGTCTCAGAAGAATACCGCAAGCTGCTGTCGGCAGGGTCAGGGCATTCGACACTCTCCGCAGATGGTCAAACAGGCATCCCAAAGGCGGCAGTGCCAGCGTTAGACCTGCCTTTCACAATGGAAGAACTATCCACAGCTATCGCGGAGACAAACAGGCACACGTCTCCGGGTCATGATGAGGTGACCTATGACGCCATTGCAAAGCTACCCCACACCTCCCGTCTTCGACTCCTGGAGTATTACAATTCTTCCTGGATGGCTGGTGAGGTCCCCACTGAATGGAAGCTGGCGAAAATCGTGCCCGTTTTGAAACCCTGTAAGCAGCCAACAAGATACGCATCATTCCGGCCCATTGCCCTACTGAGCTGCGTAGGTAAGCTCATGGAGCGCATGATCTGCAAGCGCATAATTTGGTTCCTAGAAAGCCGAAATGAGTTCCCCCAAGAAATGAACGGGTTCCATCAAAACAGGTCTGCGACTGACAATATCATCGCCCTCGTCTCATCAATTGAGGAGTACCTTCATGCTGGGTACATCCCAACAGCCGTTTTCCTAGACATCAAGGCCGCTTTTGACTTCGTCTTTCACCATGCAATTCTCGCAGCCTTTGGCAGTCTTGGCCTTGGAGGAAGGCTGTACAAGTGGATTGGGCATTATTTAAAAGAACGACAAATTTTTATTACCACTCCAAACGGTCCAACACGCTTTCATGCAGTGGAGAGGGGCGTACCACAGGGAGCGGTGCTCAGCCCTCTCCTGTTCAATATTGTCCTTATTCACATAAGAAGACACCTTCCGCGATGGGTCCGCATAACAATTTATGCTGATGATATCTGCATCTGGACCGCGTCACGTTCGCGCTATATTACCCAGCAACGTCTTCAGAGAGCACTATTGCACATTTCGATGTACCTGTTCTCCAGAGGTCTTCGTCTCTCGCCAGAAAAGAGTGTTGCAATGGCGTTTACAAGAAAAACGATGACCCGATATCCGCTGCTCCTAGGCGGACGATCGCTGCCATATGTACGATCTCAGCGATTCCTGGGTGTTGTAATCGACTATAATCTGTCATGGTCACCTCAGATCAAAAAACTCCGTGCGATTATTACTGCAGCATCGCAAGTGTTCAGGTTCATGGCGGGAACAAGGTGGGGTAGCAACTGCCGATCAATGCTTCTGCTTGAAAAAGCCTACGTTGAAGGAACCTTGCGCTACTGTCTACCAGTGCTTCAAAGATTATCTACATCAAGCAATAAGACTCTCAATGCCGCACGGAACAACTGCCTGCGAATATGTCTTGGCCTCCCAAAAGGTTCCTCTGCATCAGGAACAGTAGCGGAGGCAGTATGTCTCCCACTAGAGGTAATTGCCGCCCAGTAAACTATGCGTACCCATCTCCGCCATGTCCTGCAAAGGAAGAAGCACTTCCTACACCGTGTCCACCTAACTCACAGCAACTCTAGCTTTGGCCAGGCAGTGCAGCTCCTGCCCCTTCCTACTATTAATCAGCCTCAGAAACTACTACCTCTGGCCTTTCCTCCATGGACACTCTCTCCTCTAAAGGTGAAGAAGTCTGTTCCAGGTGTGAATGCAAAGAGCCGCATGCCACAGGCAGCACTTCTGCAAGCTACTCTCGCATACTTAATCGAAGAATATACGCAGCACACCCATATCTTCACCGATGGTTCAACTACTAAAGAAACTTCTTGTGGCCTTTATGTGCCCTCAACAGGCCATGCCCTTTCTTACCGGCTGCAGCGGAGGACCTCCTCTCCAACAGCTGAGCTTCACGGCATTAAGGAAGCTGTTTCTTACATCCTGCGCCGAACCGCCGGCCGTTGGGTTATATTCACCGATTCAAAAGCATCTCTGCAGATCCTGGCCAACCTGCTGAAGAAAACGAATCACCAGCCAGTTTCCCTGGACATTGGGTATATCCATCATTTAGCTATTGCCGCAGGCCACTGCATAACATTTCAGTGGGTACCTGCTCACTGTGGCATTATGGCTAATGAAAAAGCAGATGAAGCGGCCCGTAAGGGCCATCAACATCAGAGATACATTCGAAGTTTTCTCACGAAATCTGATGCGTCCCAAATGGCTAAAAGTTTTGCGTACGAAGAAACGTATCGGCTTTGGAGTTTGCCGACACATCAGTACCAATTTCTTCACTCAATCGACCCACATCTTGAATCAAGACTCTCACACAGAATTCCTCGACAACTCGAAACACTTTATCACCGACATCGTCTGAATGCTGCATTTACAAATGGCCTGCGATACCGTTTTGGACAAATGAACAGTCCGCATTTTGACAACTGTGCTTCGATAGAAACTGCGGAACATATCCTGCTTGAGTGCCCAGCGTATGCTAACGAGCGTGCGTACTATGAACATTGCATGCAGAAGCTCTGCCCAGTGCCCCTAACAATGGACAAAGTTTTAGGCCCCTTAGACTGCTTCAGGCAATAGAGACTTGCAATGAACTTTATTTTCACATATTTAAAAGACATTGGACATCTCGATAAGCTGTAAATTCACTTGCAGGTTACCTTCATGCATTCTTCTTGCAGTGAACTTCGTCAGCCATTCGTCGGACTATGCACTCCATCATTCCATAGGTTACATCAATACTCGCCACTGCATCCTTAGTACCCATTTCATGGCTGCATTTTATCTTCGTTTTTTTTCCACCTCTTCCACGCTGCTCTCCTTCAGTCTTTATCTCCCAAATTCCCCTCCCTACGCAGAGTAGCATTCCAGCGATATTGAAACGCCGGCTAAATTCTCTGTTTCTTCAATAAAGAGTCTCTCTCTCTCTCCGTCCTCGCTGTTAGATGGCGTTCTACGTCACCATTGCTGTATTACAGGACGTGCTACGTCCACCGCTATGGACGAGGGTGGCGCTGGTGAACACTCTCAAGGTTCGCTTACACGCAAAACATAAATACCCACGAAAGCAGCAGATTGGACACAAGTCGCCGTAGCTCAGTTGGTAAGAGTACCGGACGTGATATTCGGAGGTCTTGCATTCAGATCCCACCGGCGGCATGCTTGTTGTTTCTGGTGCTTTATACGTCATTTTCTTTAAAAAAAAAATTTATTGGCACTAAACTTTTAAAAAATAGAAGCATTCCCCTATACACCTTGGTTTCTGTGACTGTCGGTTTCCTTAATATGATTGTCAAAAACGAGCCCCTCATTTCATTTGCTTGTCTGCTAATAGCTTAAGGGGGTCTCGGTTCTGGCAGTCATGATGCCATAGGTAGCATAAGAGGGCTCTCGCACAGTTTCCGCCCTCGCTTCTAAATGACGTTCTACGTCACTTGCGGTATTACAGGACGTGCTAGGTCCACCGCTATGGACGAGGGTGGCGCTTTTGAACAGTCTCAAGATTCGCTTACACGCAAAACATAAATACCCACGAAAGCAGCAGATTCGACAGCCGTCGCTGTGGATCAGTTCGTAAGAGCACCGGACGCGATATTCGGAGGTCGTGGATTCGGATCCCACCGGCGGTATGGTTGTTTTTCTGTTGCTTTATAAGTCATTTCCTTTTAGAAAAACAATTGATTGGCACTAGAAATTTTAAAAATAGAAACATTCCCCTATGCACCTTGGATTCAGTGACTGTTCGTTTCCTTCATATGTTTGTCAAAAACGAGACCCTCATTTCATTTGCTTGTCTGCTAATAGCTTAACGAGGGTCTCGGTTCTGGCAGTCTTGATGACATAGGCAGGAAAAGAGGGCTCTCGCACCGTTTCCACCTTCGCTGTTAGATGGCGTTCTACGTCACTCTTGCGGTATTACAGGACGTGCTAGGTCCACCGCTATGGACGAGGCTGGCGCTGGTGAACACTCTCAAGGTTCGCTTACACGCAAATCATAAATACCCACAAAAGCAGGTGATTGGACAGCCGTCGCTGTAGCTCAGTTGGTAAGAGCATCGGACGCGATATTCGGAGGTCGTTGGTTCTGATCCCACCTGCGGCATGGTTGTTTTTTCTGCTGCTTTATAAGTTTTTTCTTTAAAAAAAACTATTGATTGGCACTAGAAATTAAAAAAATAGAAATACTCCCCTATGCACCTTGCTTTTGGTGACTTGATTTACTTAATATGTTTGTCAAAAACTAGCCAGTCATTTCATTTGCTTGTCTGCTAATATCTTAACGGGGGTCTCGGTTCTGGCAGTCTTGAAGCCATACTTAGCATAAGAGGGCTATCGCACAGTTTCCGCCCTCGTTGTTAGATGACGTTCTACGTCACACTTGCGGTATTACAGGACGTGCTACGTCCACCGCAATGGACGAGGGTGGCGCTGGAGAACACTCTCAAGATTCAATTTCACGCAAAACATAAATACCCACGAAAGCAGCTGATTGGACAGCCGTCGCCGTAGCTCAGTTGGTAAGAGCACCGGACGCGATATTCGGAGGTCGTGGGTTCGGATCCCACCGGCGGCATGGTGTTTTTTCTGCTGCTTTATATTTTCTTTGAAAAAAACAATTGAATGACACTCTAAATAAAAAAAAATACAAACATTCCCCTATGCACCTTGGTTTTGGTGACTGTAGGATTCCTTAATATGTTTGTCAAAAACGAGCCCCCCATTTCATTTGCTTGTCAGCTAATAGCTTTACGGGTTTCTCGGTTCTGGCAGTCTTGATGCCATAGGTAGCATAAGAGGCCTCTCGCACAGTTTCCGTCCTCGCTGTTAAATGACGTTCTACGTCACACTTGCGGTATTACAGGACCAGCTACGTCCACCGCTATGGACGAGGGTGGCGCTGGTGAACACTCTCAAGGCTCTCTTACACGCAAAACATAAATACCCACGAAAGCACCAAATTTGACAGCCGTCGCCGTATCTCAGTTGGTAAGATCACCGGACGTGATATTCGGAGGTCGTGATTTCTGATCCCACCGGCGCCATGGTTTTTTTTTTTTTTGCTGCTTTATAGTTAATTTTCTTTAAAAAACAATTGATTGGCACTAGAAATTAAAAAAATACGAACATTTCCTTATGCACTTTGGTTTCGGTGACTGTTAGTTTCCTTAATATGTTTGGCAAAAACGAGCCCCTCAATTCATTTGCTTGTCTGCTAATAGCTTAACGGGGGTCTCAGTTCGGGCAGTCTTGATGACATAAGTAGCATAAGAGGACACTCGCACAGTTTCCACTCTCGCTGTTCGATGACGTTCTACGCCACACTCGGTATTACATTACGTGCAACGTCCACCGCCATGGACGAGGGTGGCGCTGGTGAACACTCTCAAGGTTCGCTTACACGCAAAACAGAAATACCCACGAAAGCAGCAGATTGGACAGCCGTCGCCGTAGCTCAGATGGTAAGAGCACCGGACGCGATATTCCGAGGTCGTGGGTTTGGATCCCATCGGCCGCTTGGTTGTTTTTCTGCGGCTTTATAAGTAATTTTCCTTTAAAAAAACAATTGATTGGTAGTAGAAATTTAAAAAGTAGAAACATTCCCCTATGCACCTTGGTTTCTGTGACTGTCGGTTTCCTTTATATGTAGGTCAAAAACGAGCCCCTCAATGCATTTGCTTATCTGCTAATAGCTTAACGGGGGTCTCGGTTCTGGCAGTCTTGTTGCCATAGGTAGCATAAGAGGGCTCTCGCTCTATTTCCACCCTCGCGGTTAGATGACGTTCTACGTCACAATTGCGGTATAACAGGACGTGGTACGTCCACCGCTATGGACGAGGGTGGCGCTGGTGAACACTCTGAATGTTGCTTACACGCGAAACATAAATACCCACAAAAGCAGCAGATCGGACAGCCGTCACCGCACCTCAGTTGTTAAGAGCACCGGGCACGATATTCGGAAGTCGTAGGTTCGGAACCTACCAGCGGCATGGTTGTTGTTTCTGCTGCTTTTTAAGTAATTTTCTCTAAAAAGCAATTGATTGGCACTAGAAATGTAAAGAAAAATAGTAACATTCCCCTATGCACCTTGGTTTCGGTGACTGTAGGATTCCTTAATATTGTCACAGGCCAGAAGGAGAACAGTCGTAGACGTAGAGGGGGACCGCAGAACGGCCGAAGTTTTTAATCGCCCAGAACAGAGCCAGCTCGAGCGCGCCTACCGCGAGCGCGACCACTTCGTCCTCGTCACGGCTTAGCGCGCAGGTAGCTCGAGCCAGGTCCATGGCATTAGTTCCCCGAAAAAGAAGAGCATCGTCCCGATGCGAGGGTATGTACAAAGCAGAAAACGAACAAAAAGAAACAAATTAAAACGCAGAACCCGAACACAGTTTAAAGTGGAGCGTCATCGCTCTCACGCGAGAAGTATGGCTTAAGTCGCATTACATGCACAATGTCAGTCCGTGGTTGCCGACGACCGGTAGCCACAGTTCCACGTGGAACAACCTCATAATCCAAGTTTCCAACACGACGGAGCACCTCATAAGGTCCGAAATATCGGTGCAGCAGTTTTTCGGACAATCCCTTTTGGCGGACAGGGGTCCACACCCACACACGGTCACCGATGTTGTAGGTAACCTCCCTGTGGCGCCGGTTGTAACGTCTGGAGTCCGTGTCTTGTTGAGCTGTGATGTGCAAACGAGCAAGCTGACGAGCTTGCTCGGCTTGTTCGACAAAGGAGCCCGCATCTGGTGTCAAGTCATCATCCACGCACAGGAGCATGGCGTCCAGCATCATCCGCACTTCTCTGCCGTAGACTAGACGGAATGGTGTAAAGCGGGTTGTTTCTTGAGTCGCAGTGTTGTACGCGAATGTGATGTAGGGGAGTATTTGGTCCCAGGTTCTGTGCTCCACATCCACGTACATGGAAATCATGTCGGCCAGTGTTTTATTCAGGCGTTCTGTGAGCCCATTTGTTTGGGGATGGTATGCTGTCGTTGTTCGATGGCTGGTGTGACTCAGCTCAAAGATGTCGTGGGCAAGCTGAGCTGTAAATGCCTTCATTCGGTCTGTGATGACGACGGACGGAGCGCCGTGTCGAAGCACTATTGCACGCATAAAGAAGTCCGCAACTTCGAACGCTGTGCCTTGAGGGAGAGCCTGCGTTTCGGCGTAACGCGTCAGGTAATCGGTTGCAACAGCTATCCATCTGTTTCCTCCCGACGACAAGGGAAATGGTCCGAGGAGGTCCATGCCGACTTGTTCAAAGGGTATGTTAGGAGGCATGATAGGTTGCAACATGCCAGGCGGTTTCAGAGGCGGCGTCTTCCTACGCTGGCACTCACGGCAGGTCCGAATATATCGCTTCACACATGAGGCAAGGTTGGGCAAATATTAGTTCTGCCGCACGCTGGGAAGTGTGCGCGTGAATCCAAGGTGCCCAGAGGTCGGCTAGTCGTGGCAGGCGAGAAGGATCTCGTGGCGGAGGGCGGCTGGTATAACCAGAAGGTAACTCTTACCACTGGAGGCGGAGTTTTTCTTATACAACACTCCGCCTCGAAGACATAGGGATGGCAGCCTACGAGCCAGGTGGGAGGGTATCGAGGGATGGTGACCTTCTAGATGCTCCATGAGCAGCTTCAACTCGTCGTCCGCACGTTGTTGTGCGATGATGTCGGAAGACGTGATTGCACCAAGGAATGCTTCGTCTTCTACGTTACCTTCGTAAGGTTGCACGGGTGAACGCGACAAGCTGTCAGCGTCGGTGTGCTTGCGACAAGACTTGTAGATGATCGTGAAGTCAAATTCCTGTAAGCGTAATGCCCAACGTGCTAGGCGGCCACATGGGACCCATAGCCGTTGGCTATGGGTCCGAGCAGTGTTTGCGTACAATCGTAAAGCAACAAAGATCAATAAATCAAAAAAAAAGTTTGCCAACCAGCACAATGAGTGGTGGTCAGTAATAACCTTGAACTGCCTGCCATACAGATAGGGGCGGAACTTTGTGATGGCCCATACTACGGCCAAACATTCCTTCTCAGTTGTAGAGTAGTTACACTCTGCACGGGAAAGTGCACGGCTAGCATAAGCAATTACTTTTTCGACACCGTTCGGACGCTGGACGAGAACCGCTCCAAGACCGACGTTGCTGGCGTCCGTGTGAATTTCAGTGGCGGCATCATCGTCAAAATGGGCTAGTACTGGTGGTGATTGTAGCCGACGTCGTAGATCGTCAAAAGCAGTTTGCTGCTCGGCACCCCACAAAAATGGCTCCTCATCTCGTGTCAAGCGCGTCAGAGGACTGGCCAGCTTAGCAAAGTTTTTTATGAAACGTCGGTAGTACGAACAAAGGCCTAGAAATCGTCGGACGGCTTTTTTATCAGTGGGAACCGGGAAGTCCGCGACGGCAGAAATTTTGTCAGGGTCTGGCCGGATGCCCTCGGAGCTGACGACATGCCCGAGAAACTTCAATTCAGTAAATCCAAAATGGCATTTTTGCGGCTTTAGAGTAACATGAGCTGATCGGACGGCTTCTAACACCACTCTGAGCCGCTGCAAATGTTCCGAAAACGTTGTTGAAAAAATGATTACATCATCCAGGTATACTATACATGTTTGCCATTTAAGGCCGGTGAGCACGGTATCCATCATTCGCTGGAACGTTGCTGGAGCACAGCAGAGTCCGAAGGGGAGCACACGAAATTCATAGAGGCCGTCCGGGGTGACAAAGGCGGTTCTCTCCCGGTCCCTCTCATCAACTTCTATTTGCCAATATCCGCTGCGCAGATCTACCGAAGAAAAGTATTTTGCTTGGCGCAGTCTGTCGAGGGAATCATCTATACGAGGTAGCGGATAGACATCTTTTTTTGTTACGCTGTTAAGTTTTCTGTAATCCACACAGAAGCGCAGCGTGCCATCCTTCTTTTTTACGAGAACGACAGGAGACGACCAGGGACTATTCGATGGCTGGATTATGCCGTCACTGAGCATCTCCTTCACTTGCGTTTGGATGGCCTCCCGCTCTCGGGGTGATACGCGATAAGGCTGTTGATGTATTGGGCGCGCGCCATCGTGCGTGACTATCCGATGCTTAGTGATGGGCGTCTGACGTACCTTAGACGACGAGGTAAAGCAGTCCTTAAACTGCAGCAACAATTCTTGCAATTGCTGCCTTTCTGCGGGCGGGAGGCCCTCGTTTATGTGAACGGCGCGTACTGCCTCTTCGTCAACTTCACCAGGCGTGTCTTCTAGGCATGCGAAACACTCAGCCACCTCTTGGACAGGGTCGACGTGGGCGATGGCTGTGCCACCAAATAAATGGCGGTGTTCATTACTGAAATTGGTCACGAGGACTTCAGTGCGACCGTCAGATAGAAAGGCGAGCCCTCTTGCTACGCAAACACCCATGGTGAGCAAAAGAGAGACATTTGGCTCAAGAACACGTTGTCCGCAATGTGGCGCGTCGCAAGTGACCCTAGCCAGAATACTCGCCCGTGGAGGCACCGTTACGGCATCATCGGATATACGCAGTGCGGCTCTGCGATTCTCGGGGGCGGGTTTGGTGGCAGCGAGCTCAGTTGAAAATGTAACCAATCGATTTCGAAGGTCTATAGTCGCACCATTTTCTCGAAGAAAGTCGAGACCGAGAATGACGTCTCGTGAGCATTCAGGCAAAATGAGGAACGTTGCCACGAACGTGCATCCGCGCACCGTAATTCTTGCCGTACACAATCCAAGCGGCGTAACCACGTGGCCACCAGCCGTACGTATCTGTGACCCTGCCCACGGCATCATAACTTTCTTCAGCACCTTAGCCATCCTACCGCTCATTATCGAGTAGTCCGCACTCGTATCCACTAGTGCGCTAAACTCCTTAGAGTCAATCAGCACGGGTATGTCAAGGGAGACCATGGTCTTACCAGACCCAGTCGTCGGCGCCGTCTTCGTCGTCGTCGTCGTCATCGCTATCGTGGTCGTCGATTCGGGAAGGGTCAGTCGGCGCGTCGGTGGAAGCTTTTCGGCAATACGGCGTTCGGCGGCCTCGCCTCCAAAGGTCGCCTGTTCTAGTTTTCCCGGTGCGGGCTCGAGGACCCACGCTGTGCACCAGGTCCATAACCGGACTGATGAGGCGACGGATGGCGAGGTGAGGGCGATCGGGACGTTCGGCGCGCAGGAGGTCGTGAACCACGCCGTCGGGTGACGTATTCGTCAAACTCCTGATGCTGTTCGGCATGCCGCGGACGGGGACTACCTGCAGACAAGCCTCGCAATCCCAGAGGCTGATATGGACACCGCCGGAAGATGTGACCAGCCTCGTCACAATGGTAACACAGGGGACGTCTGTCTGGCGCACGCCAAATATCGGTCTTCCTCGGCGCCTGTCCTCGAGCTTGCCAGTAGGGAACCGGCTGCTCGGCGTGTACTGCGACTACCGAAGGGGCATACGGTGGCGCGCAGGGAACCGGCGCAGGACGGCGCAGCACGTCCGCATACGTCGCTGGCGGCCAAGCAGCTGGCTGTGGTGGCGGTTCTACTGGGGCGACGGGCGATCTGAGCGCCTGCTGAACTTCCTCCCGAATGGCGCTAGTCAGAGAGTCCACAGGAAAAATCCCCTGAAGTTTCTGCAGCTCCTCACGGACCACAGAACGCACGATGTCCCGAAGGGAGCTTGTATTGGCCCCCGAAGCAGCATCCAGGGGGTGTAGAGCCGAGATAGGGTTTAGCTGCCGGTCGTAGAAATTGTGCCGTTGCTGGAGCGCCCTCTCCATGAGCACAGCCTCGGAGAGGAACTCGGCGACTGTTCTGGGCGGGCTTCGCACAAGACCGCAGAACAATTGCTCTTTCACGCCTCTCATCAGGTGTCTTAGCTTTTTCTCTTCCGTCATGGTCGGGTCCGCTCGGTTGCAGAGGCGCGTCACTTCCTCCACGTACATCGCTACGTTCTCGTTTGGTAGCTGAATGCGAGCGGTCAATTCACGCTCGGCCTGTTCACGGCGATCGCTGCTGGTGTAAGTCTCCAACAGCTGGCGACGAAAGTCCTGCCACGTCGTTAGACTCGTCTCGCGGTCTTCGTACCAGATCCGAGCGGCGTCTTCTAAGCTGAAGTAAACGTTCCGGATCTTAGCACTGTCGTCCCAGCCGTTGAAACGCGCAACGCGCTAGAACTGATCTAGCCAGTCTTGGGCGTCCTCCGAGTATCCGCCGTGAAAGGGCTTCGGGATCCGGGGATTTTGCAGGCTCAGAAAAGAAGCAGGTATGAACGGGGCGCTGTCTGACCTTGCTGCCGTGGTCGTAGCCATGGGTGCGCTCTCTTGAGGCTGGAGTCCGAATTCTGGAGACAAGCCGCGGAGCCTGCGGCTGACACGATGGACGGGGGTTCGCACAAGAGGCACCGGGCTTGTGCTTCGGCTCTCCGAGGAAGGATGGAGCATCAGCCGAGAATACCCAAGCGACCTCCACCAGATGTCACAGGCCAGACGGAGAACAGTCGTAGGCGTAGAGGGGGACCGCAGAACGGCCGAGGTTTTTAATCGCCCAGAACAGAGCCAGATCGAGCGCGCCTCACGCGAACGCGACCACTTCGTCCTCGTCACGGCTTAGCGCGCAGGTAGCTCGAGCCAGGTCCGTGGCAATATGTTTGTCAAAACGAGCCCATCATTTCATTTGCTTGTCTGCTAACAGCCTAACAGGGGTCTCGGTTCTGGCAGTCTTGATGCCATAGGTAGCATAAGATAGCTCTCGCACAGTTTCCGCCCTCGCTGTTAGATGACATTCTACGTCACACTTGCGGTATTACAGGACGTGCTACGTCCACCGCTATGGACGAGGGAGGCGCTGGTGAACAGTCTCAAGGTTCGCTTGCACGCAAAACATAAATGAAAACGAAAGCAGCACATTGGACAGCCGTTGCCGTATCTCAGTTGGAAAGAGCACCGGACGCGATATTCGAAGGTCGTTGGTTCTGATCCCACCGGCGGTATGGTTGTTTTTTCTGCTGTTTTATAAGTAATTTTCTTTTAAAAAAGAATTGATTGGCACAAGAAAAATAAAAATAGAAACATTCCCCTATGCACCTTGGTTTCGGTGACTGTTGGTTCCCTTAATATGTTTGTCAAAAACAAGCCCCTCATTTCATTTGCTTGTCTGCTCATAGGTTAACGGTGGTCTCGGTTCTGACAGTCTTGATGCCAGAGGTAGCATAAGAGGGCTCTCGCACAGTTTCCGCCCTCGCTGTTAGATGACGTTCTACGTCACAATTGCGGCATCACAGGACGTGGTACGTCACCGCTATGGACGACGGTGGCGCTGGTGAACACTCAAAGTTTGCTTACACGAAAAATTTAAATACCCACGAAAGCAGCAAATTGGACAGCCGTCACCGTAGCTCACTTGATAAGAGCACTGGACGCGATATTCGAAGGATGTGGGTTCGAATCCCACCGGTGGCATGGTAGTTTTTTCTGCTCCTTTATATCAAAATTTCTTTAAAAAACAATTGATTGACACTAAAAATTTAAGAAACAAATGGAAACATTCCCCTATGCACCTTGATTTCGTTGAATGTTCGTTACCTTTTTGTTTGTCAAAAACGAGCCCCACATTTCATTTGTTTCTCTGCTAATAGCTTAACGGGGGTCTCGGTTCTGGCAGTCTTGATGCCATAGGTAGCATACGCTGTTAGATGACGTTCTACGTCACACTTACGATATTACAGGACGTGCTACGTCCACCGCTATGAACGAGGGTGGCGCTGGTGAACACTCTCAAGGTTCGCTTATACGCAAAGCATAAATACCCACGAAAGCAGCAGATTGGACGGCCGCCGCCGTAGCTCAGTTGGTAAGAGCACCGGACGCGATATTCGGAGCTTGTGGATTCGGATCCCACCGGCGGCATGGTTGTTTTTTCTCCTGCTTCATAAGTTTTTTTCTTTAAAAAACAATTGATTGGCACTGGAAATTTAAAAACAATTGGAACATTCCCTTATGCACTTTGGTTTCGGTGACTGTTGGTTTCCTTAATATGTTTGTCAAAAGCGAGCCCCTCATTTCATTTGCTTTGTCTGCTAATAGCTTAACGGGGTCTCGGTTCTGGCAGTCATGATGTCATAGGTAGCATAAGAGGGCTCTCGCACATTTTCCGTCCTCGCTGCTAGATGACATTCTACGTCACACTTGCGCTATTACTGGACGTCCTACGTCCACCGCTATGGACGAGGGTGGCGCTGGTGAACACTCTCAAGGTTCGCTTACACGCAAAGCATAAATACCCACGAAAGCAGCAGATTAGACAGCCGTCGCTGGAGCACAGTTGGTAAGAGCACCGGACGCGATATTGCGAGGTCGTGGGTTCGGATCCCACCGGCGGCATGGTTATTTTTTCTGCTGCTTCATAAGTAATTTTGTTTAAAAACAACAATTGATTGGCACTGGAAATTTTAAAAAATAGAAACAATCCCCTGTGTTTCTTGGTTTCGGTGACTGTTGGTTCATTATATGTTTGTCAAAACTAGCCCCTCATTTCATTTGCTTGTCTGCTAATAGGTTAAAGCGGGTCTCGGTTCTGGCAGTCTTGATGCCATAGGTAGCATAAGACGGCTCTCGCAGAGTTTCCGCCCTCGCTGTTAAATAACTTTCTACATCACACTTGCCGTATTACAGGACCAGCTACGTCCACCGCTATGGACGAGGGTGGCGCTGGTGAACACTCTCAAGGTTCGCTTACACGCAAAGTATAAATACCAGCGAAAGCAGCAGATTGGACAGCCGTCGCAGTATCTCAGTTGGTAAGAGCACCGGACGCGATATTCAGAGGTCATGGGTTCGGATCCCACCGGCGGCATGGTTGTTTTTTCTGCTGCTTCATAAGTAATTTTCTTTAAAAAACATTGATTGGCACTGGAAATTATAAACAATTGGAACATTCCCTTATGCACTTTGGTATCGGTGACTATTGGTTTCCTTAATATGTTTGTCAAAAGCGAGCCCCTCATTTCATTTGCTTT
The DNA here is from genome assembly GCA_030143305.2 of Amblyomma americanum. NCBI lineage: Eukaryota > Metazoa > Arthropoda > Arachnida > Ixodida > Ixodidae > Amblyomma > Amblyomma americanum. The sequence goes on along the minus strand of JARKHS020012171.1, from coordinate 125,156 downwards.
GTCTGCTAATAGCTTAACGGGGGTCTCGGTTCTGGCAGTCATGATGTCATAGGTGGCATAAGAGGGCTCTCGAACAGTTTCCGCCCTCGCTTTTAGATGACATTCTACGTCACACTTGCGGTATTACTGGACGTCCTACGTCCACCGCTATGGACGAGGGTGGCGATGGTGCACACTTTCAAGGTTCGCTTACACGCAAAGCATAAATACCCACGAAAGCAGCAGATTACACAGCCGTCGCCGGAGCACAGTTGGTAAGAGCACCGGACGCGATATTCAGAGTTCGTGGGTTCAGATCACACCGGCGGCATGGTTGTTTTTTCTGCTGCTTTATAAGTAATTTTCTTTGAAAAACAATTGATTGGCACTGGAATTTAAAAAAATAGAAACATTCCCCTATGTACCTTGGTTTCGATGACTGTTGGTTTCCTTAATAAGTTTGTCAAAAACGAGCCCCTCATTTCATTTGCTTGTCTGCTAATAGGTTAACGGGGTTCTCGGTTCTGGCAGTCTTGATGCCATAGGTAGCATAAGAGGGCTCTCGCACAGTTTCCGCCCTCGCTGTTAAATAACGTTCTACGTCACACTTGCGGTATTACAGGACCAGCTACGTCCACCGCTAAGGACGAGGGTGGCGCTGGTGAACACTCTCAAGGTTCGCTTACACGCAAAACATAAATACACACGAAAGCAGCAGATTGGACAGCCGTCGACGTAGCTCAGTTGGTAAGAGCACCGGACGCGATATTCGGAGGTCGTGCATTCGGATCCGACCGGCGGCATGGTTGTTTTTTCTGCTGCTTTATAAGTAATGTTCTTTAAAAAAACATTTGATTGGCACTAGAAGTAAAAAAAAATAATAGAAACATCTCCTATGCACCTCGGTTTCGGTAACTGTTGGTTTCCTTAATATGTTCGTCAAAAATGAGCCCCTCTTTTCATTTGCTTGTCTGCTAATCGCTTAACGGGGGTCTCAGTTCTGGCAGTCCTGATGCCATAGGTAGCATAAGAGGGCTCTCGCACAGTTTCCGCCCTCGTTGTTAGGTGACGTTCTACTTCACAACTGTGGTATTACAGGACGTGCTACGTCCACCGCTATGGACGGGGTGGCGCTGGTGAACACTCTCAAGGTTCGCTTACTCGCGAAACATAAATACCCACGAAAGCCGCAGATTGGACAGCCGTCGCCTGAGCTCAGTTGGTAAGAGCACCGGACGCGATATTGCAGAGGTCGTGGGTTCGAATCAAACCTGCGGCATGGTTGTTTTTTCTGCTGCTTGATAAGTAATTTCCTTTAAAAAAAACAATTGATTGGCACTGGAAATTTAAAAAAATAGAAACAATCCCCTAAGTTTCTTGGTTTCGGTGAATGTTGGTTCATTAATATGTTTGTCAAAAACGAGCCCCTCATTTCATTTGCTTGTCTGCTAATAGGTTAAAGGGGGTCTCGGTTCTGGCAGTCTTGATGCCATAGGTAGCATAAGAAGGCTCTCGCACAGTTTCCGCCCTCGCTGTTAAATAACGTTCTACGTCACACTTGCCGTATTACAGGACCAGCTACGTCCACCGCTATGGACGAGGGTGGCGCTGGTGAACACTCTCAAGGTTCGCTTACACGCAAATTATAAATACCCGCGAAAGCAGCAGATTGGACAGCCGTCGCAGTATCTCAGTTGGTAAGAGCACCGGACGCGATATTCAGAGGTCAGGTCGTGGGTTCGGATCCCACCGGCGGCATGGTTGTTTTCTCTGCTGCTTCATAAGTAATTTTCTTTAAAAAAACTTGATTGGCACTGGAAATTTAAAAACAATAGGAACATTCCCTTAGGCACTTTGGTTTCGGTGACTGTTGGTTTCCTTAATATGTTTGTCAAAAGCGAGCCCCTCATTTCATTTGCTTCTCTGCTAATAGCTTAACGGGGGTCTCGTGTTCTGGCAGTCTTGATGCCATCGGTAGCATAAGAGGGCTCCCGCACAGTTTCCGTCCTCGCTGTTAAATGACGTTCTACGTCACACTTGCGGTATTGCAGGACGTGCTACGTTCACCGCTATGGACGAGAGTGGCGCTGGTGAACACTCTCAAGGTTCGCTTATACGCAAAACATATATACCCACGAAGGCAGCAGATTGGACAGCCGTCGCCGTAGCTCAGTTGGTAAGAGCACCGGACGCGATATTGAGAGGTCGTCGGATTCGGATCCCACCGGCGGCATGGTTGTTCTTTCTGCTGCTTTATAAGTAATTTTCTTTAAAAAAAACAATTTATTGGCACTGGAAATTTAAAAACAATTGGAACATTCCCTTATGCACTTTGGTTTCGGTGACTGTTGGTTTCCTTAATATAATTGTCAAAAGCGAGCCCCTCATTTCATTTGCTTTGTCTGCTAATAGCTTAACGGGAGTCTCGGTTCTGGCAGTCATGATGTCATAGGTAGCATAAGAGGGCTCTTGCACAGTTTCCGCCCTCGCTGCTAGATGACATTCTACATCACACTTGCGGTATTACTGGACGTCCTACGTCCACCGCTATGGACGAGGGTGGCGCTGGTGCACACTTTCAAGGTTCGCTTACACGCAAAGCATAAATACACACGAAAGCAGCAGATTGGACAGCCGTCGCCGTAGCTCAGTTGGTAAGAGCACCGGACGCGATATTCGGAGGTCGTGCATTCGGATCCGACCGGCGGCATGGTTGTGTTTTCTGCTGCTTTATAAGTAATGTTCTTTAAAAAAAACATTCGATTGGCACTAGAATTTAAAGAAAAAAATAGAAACATCTCCTATGCACCTTGGTTTCGGCAACTGTTGGTATCCTTAATATGTTTGTCAAAAACGAGCCCCTCTTTTCATTTGCTTGTCTGCTAATCGCTTAACGGGGTTCTCAGTTCTGGCAGTCCTGATGCCATAGGTAGCATAAGAGGGCTCTCGCACAGTTTCCGCCCTCGCTGTTAGGTGACGTTCTACGTCACAACTGCGGTATTACAGGACGTGCTACGTCCACCGCTATGGACGGGGGTGGCGCTGGTGAACACTCTCAAGGTTCGCTTACACGCGAAACATAAATACCCACGAAAGCAGCAGATTGGACAGCCGTCGCCCTAGATCAGTTGGTAAGAGCAGAGGGCGTGATATTCGGAGGTCGTGGGTTGGGATCCCACGGGCGGCATGGCTGTTTTTTCTGCTGCTTTATAAGTAATTTTCTTTAAAAAAACAATTGATTGGCACTGAAAAACAAAAAAAATAGAAACATTTTCCTATGTACCTTGGTTTCGATGACTGTGGATTCCTTATTATGTTTGTCAAAAACTAGCCCCTCATTTCATTTGCTTCTCTGCTAATAGGTTAAAGGGGGTCTCGGTTCTGGCAGTCTTGATGCCATAGGTAGCATAAGACGGCTCTCGCAGAGTTTCCGCCCTCGCTGTTAAATAACGTTCTACGTCACACTTGCCGTATTACAGGACGTGCTTCATCCACCGCTATGGACGAGGGTGGCGCTGGTGAACACTCTCAAGGTTCGCTTATACGCAAAACATATATACCCACGAAGGCAGCAGATTGGACAGCCGTCGCCGTAGCTCAGTTGGTAAGAGCACCGGACGCGATATTGCGAGGTCATGGGTTCGGATCCCACCGGCGGCATGGTTGTCTTTTCTGCTGCTTCATAAGTAATTTTCTTTAAAAAAACAATTGATTGGCACTGGAAATTTAAAAACAATAGGAACATTCCCTTAGGCACTTTGGTTTCGGTGACTGTTGGTTTCCTTAATATGTTTGTCAAAAGCAAGCCCCTCATTTCATTTGCTTCTCTGCTAATAGCTTAACGGCGGTCTCGGTTCTGGCAGTCTTGATGCCATAGGTAGCATAAGAGGGCTGTTGCACAGTTTCCGTCCTCGCTGTTAAATGACGTTCTACGTAACACTTGCGGTATTACAGGACGTGCTACGTCCTCCGCATTGGACGAGAGTGGCGCTGGTGAACACTCTCAAGGTTCGCTTATACGCAAAGCATATATACCCACGAAGGCAGCAGATTGGACAGCAGTCGCCGTAGCTCAGTTGGTAAGAGCACCGGACGCGATATTCGGAGGTCGTGCATTCGGATCCGACCGGCGGCATGGTTGTTTTTTCTGCTGCTTTATAAGTAATGTTCTTTAAAAAAACATTTGATTGGCACTAGAATTTAAAAAAATAATAGAAACATCTCCTATGCACCTCGGTTTCGGTTACTGTTGGTTTCCTTAATATGTTTGTCAAAAGCGAGCCCCTCATTTCATTTGCTTTGTCTGCTAATAGCTTAACGGGGGTCTCGGTTCTGGCAGTCATGATGTCATAGGTACCATAAGAGGGCTCTCGAACAGTTTCCGCCCTGGCTGCTACATGACGTTCTACGTCACACTTGCGGTATTACAGGACCAGCTACGTCCACCGTTATGGACGTGGAAGGCGCTGGTGAACACTCTCAAGGTTCGCTTACTCGCGAAACATAAATACCCACGAAAGCCGCAGATTGGACAGCCGTCGCCTGAGCTCAGTTGGTAAGAGCACCGGCCGCGATATTCAGAGGTCGTGGGTTCGGATCAAACCTGCGGCATGGCTGTTTTTCTGCTGCTTCATAAGTAATTTCCTTTAAAAAAACAATTGATTGGCACTGGAAATTTAAAAAAATAGAAACAATCCCCTATGTTTGTTGGTTTCGGTGACTGTTGGTTCATTAATATGTTTGTCAAAAGCGAGCCCCTCATTTCATTTGCTGTTCTGCTAATAGGTTAAAGGGGGTCGCGGTTCTGGCAGTCTTGATGCCTTAGGTAGCATAAGACGGCTCTCGCACAGTTTCCGTCCTCGCTGTTAAATGACGTTCTACGTCACACTTGCGGTATTACAGTACGTGCTACGTTCACCGCTATGGACGAGAGTGGCGCTGGTGAACACTCTCAAGGTTCGCTTATACGCAAAACATATATACCCACGAAGGCAGCAGATTGGACAGCCGTCGCCGTAGCTCAGTTGGTAAGAGCACCGGACGCGATATTGCGAGGTCATGGGTTCGGATCCCACCGGCGGCATGGTTGTCTTTTCTGCTGCTTCATAAGTAATTTTCTTTAAAAAAACAATTGATTGGCACTGGAAATTTAAAAACAATTGGAACATTCCCTTATGCACTTTGGTTTCGGTGACTGTTGGTTTCCTTAATATGTTTGTCAAAAGCGAGCCCCTCATTTCATTGGCTTTGTCTGCTAAAAGCTTAACGGGGGTCTCGGTTCTGGCAGTCATGATGTCTAAGGTAGCATACGAGGGCTCTCGCACAGTTTCCGCACTCGCTTTTAGATGACGTTCTACGTCACACTTGCGGTATTACAGGACGTGCTTCATCCACCGCTATGGACGAGGGTGGCGCTGGTGAACACTCTCAAAGTTCGCCTATACGCAAAACATAAATACCCACGAAAGCAGCAGATTAGACAGCCGTCGCCGGAGCACAGTTGGTAAGAGCACCGGACGCGATATTCAGAGGTCGTGGGTTCAGATCCCACCAGCGGCATGGTTGTTTTTTCTGCTGCTTTATAAGTAATTTTCTTTGAAAAAACAATTGATTGACACTGGAAATAAAAAAAATAGAAACATTCCCCTATGTACCGTGGTTTCGATGACTGTTGGTTTCCTTAATATGTTTGTCAAAAACGAGCCCCTCATTTCATTTGCTTGTCTGTTAATAGGTTAACGGGGGTCTCGGTTCTGGCAGTTTTGATGCCATAGGTAGCATAAGAGGGCTCTCGCACAGTTTCCGCCCTCGTTGTTAAATAACGTTCTACGTCACACTTGCGGTATTACAGGACCAGCTACGTCCACCGCTATGTACGAGGGTGGCGCTGGTGAACAATCTCAAGGTTCGCTTACACGCAAAACATAAATACACACGAAAGCAGCAGATTGGACAGCCGTCGCCGTAGCTCAGTTGGTAAGAGCACCGGACGCGATATTCGGAGGTCGTGCATTCGGATCCGACCGGCGGCATGGTTGTTTTTTCTGCTGCTTTATAAGTAATGTTCTTTAAAAAAACATTTGATTGGCACTAGAATTTAAAAAAAAATAATAGAAACATCTCCTATGCACCTCGGTTTCGGTGACTGTTGGTTTCCTTAATATGTTTGTCAAAAGCGAGCCCCTCATTTCATTTGCTTTGTCTGCTAATAGCTTAACGGGGGTCTCGGTTCTGGCAGTCATGATGTCATAGGTAGCATAAGAGGGCTCTCGAACAGTTTCCGCCCTGGCTGCCACATGACGTTCTACGTCACACTTGCGGTATTACAGGACCAGCTACGTCCACCGTTATGGACGGGGAAGGCGCTGGTGAACACTCTCAAGGTTCGCTTACTCGCGAAACATAAATACCCACGAAAGCCGCAGATTGGACAGCCGTCGCCTGAGCTCAGTTGGTAAGAGCACCGGACACGATATTCAGAGGTCGCGGGTTCGGATCAAACCTGCGGCATGGTTGTTTTTCTGCTGCTTAATAAGTAATTTTCTTTAAAAAAACAGTTGATTGGCACTGGAAATTTAAAAAAAAATACAAACAATCCCCTATGTACTGGCATTGGAAATTATTTTGATATAAGAGCACCTTCACCCGTGCACAAAAGTGAAACCTCTGCATGGCTGAATGTTGTGTGGTGGCATATGCATAGCTTTGGTCAAGGCGTCAGCATAGGGTCTCATGAAATCGTAATGAACCGCGATATACATGAAAACGTAAACAAACTGCTACTAAGAAACTTTTCGACGGCAGAAACATGCTTTTTCTAGATGAACTGCTAATTAAACTTGAATGTATGTACCTGTGATTAGCACCCAGCTGTCTAGATTGGAAAATGAACAGTGCTCTTGTTTGCCCCGACAGATTGTTCAAAGGCGCAGAAACGAGCACTGCATAAAGGCTAGTGCAGTCGATTCGGTAAGTTTTGGACCGCAAACAATAGCATCTGTTGCCAATGCTCAGAAAACGCATTTTTGTATTTAGCTGAATGCTCAGTGTTACATGTTATCTAAGAATGACCATGCAATATGTGCGGCGAGTTGTTTGTGCAGTGATGCATAGCTGGAGAATGGTGTGTGCAAAAATTTATCCTGTCCTGCAGGCATACCTTGCTAAAGGAAGTTTCAGAACCTGAAGGATACGTTCATGAAACAGCGCAACCTGAAAAAACAAAAACAAAATGAAGTGTGGTGCAGAGACATTAGTTATTCCCGCCATAAATTGGCGACATTTTGAGGACATGATGGCTATTGTGGAACTCGTTTCGCCAGAACCAATGTAATTTCAACAATTCATGTTGCTTTTTAAAATTGATAGTGCATTTTGAAGTAGAATAAAAGGTGAGAGGCGCATACTCATATATGAGCCTACAAGCGCCAATAGAGAAACACGCATGCATCTTTCTGCAACCGCTCTGCAAACACTACTATGCGGACATCTTGACAGCACAGCAGAATGATTTGGATGGCTATGTGCATAATGCCATTCAATGTGAATTTTGCAACAGTTACGCACACGTCATCTGATACGGGTATCACTGTAGTGAAAACTACAGTACCTAGACACACTCAACACAGCATGACCCACTTTTAAGGAAAATTATGTACTGTGCTATGTATTGTAGACAGTGTATGTTGTATTGTTAGCCATTCTTTTCGTTTTCTTTAATTTTGTCAGCCTCTGCAGCACTCTCAAGTTCACCGCCGTAAATGGTTGAGTCGCGCAACTTCAACTCTTAGCACTGGCAGAATATTATCATGAATGGCATCTTCAAATGAAGCTGACATCAGAAGCTATAATTTAAACAACACAAGCACAATTAACTGCATTTCATATGCCTCAGAGGCCGTAGGCCTTTATTAGACTTTTCGCATTAAAGAGCACTCACGGTAAACAACTCGAGTAGGCCTGCAGTACCGTTTCAAGCACACTCGAAGTGTTCTTCATTTTGAAGCAGCAGTTATCACAGGTGTCAACACACATGAATCAAGGAACTGTGCTTGATATAAGCTTTCATTCATTACCAGACATTATATGAGAGTCCAAGCAGCCGTGATTTAACAGCTGAACGTACTCACAAGAACACCGAGTTGAATAAAAAATCGATGATGGCCTAGCTCGGTTACGCCAGGATATACTTAGCGAAAGTGCGGCGACATCTAGTATTGAAGAGTTAATATATGAAAGGCGAGCATTCACTACATGTGGTGTTTTGTGGCGTAAGCGTGCTTAGACTTTTCTTTTCGGCTATATTTTCATGCAATAAAGGAAAACAAAGCACAGTTGTGGCAGAGTGGGAGCGTCTCCGCCTCAAACGCCAAAGGCCCTGGTTCGATTCCCGGCGTCGACACACGGTTTTTTTTATTCAGTGAGTGTGCGGGGGTTTCACCCCAAGCAGCACAGGTATTCGGCCCAATATTGCAAAAGGACGGTCCTGGTCCTTTGTAGGGCCAGCCTTTGCCAATACGATTCCAATATTGGGCCAATTACATGTGCTGCTTGGGAGGGGCTTCCGCCACCGACCACGTGGTCGGTCACGGGGTGCGGAGCAGCTGCCGGCGGCGCGGCGCCGAGGCTGGTCACGTGTTTCTTCACGCGGTTGGTCACGTGACCAGTTACGTGGTTTGTAACGTGGTGCGGTGCGAGCACGGCGAAACTGCGAGTTCGTGGCCAATGTAGCTTTCGCTACAATACACACAAGTTGTAGGTTCAAAATTTCTTTCTGTTCGCCATATTAAAATGAGAGGTTTGTTTGAAAATATTTTTTCACAGCTGGAGCAGATTGATGGCACCCTTGTAGGCGTTCACGAGAGGAAACTAGCGCTTGGTGATGAATTTTCCTACGAGTGAGAGTTAAAAACCAATCGGTATTCATTTCAGAATGAGGTCACAGCGCGAAGGTTTCTGTCTGTTGTGTCAATTCATGAGTGACATATGAAGTTTAACACTGTTAACACTGTTCGCAGCACCAGCGCGGGACGCGCCTGCATCTATCCGAAGTTTCTGGCAAGTCATCGATGCTTCTATTCGCTGTCTGTTGTAGACGAACCTTATGTTATCTGATCCATCGCCTGTACGCGAATGGTGTAGAACTTTGTGGAAGGCACGCGGGCCCCAACGATTATTCTTTAACATTCGACGACTGCTATATAACAACCGACGCGCCTGACCCGCGGATCAAATTTTCGACGATCACCGACCGTGTTCGCCGCTACCGTTGTGCTGCAAGTGTAGCCTCTTTTGTTGGCACAGGTTCGCCCAATAGGAGTTAGTTTTGTCTTTCACAGTATTGCTACTGTGTTCTTCAACGTCACCACCACGTGACATCTGGTGAAGGTGCTTCTTTTTTTTGTTCATGTACCGGATGCCCCCGACAAGCCGTGATGCAAGCCCGGACCGCAAAGAGAACACCAACGTAGTCCCGGACAATCGAGCAAGCCGCCGTCTTCAACAGCTGCCCCCGGAGCACGGACTTCTACCTGCGAAGACCAAGAAGATTGTGGCCCAGGCAACCCCAATGGCAGCCCCAGCGTCCCCCATCGTGCTGCAGCAGCCCAGGGAACCACCGATGTTCCGCGGTTCCACATTTGAGGACCCGGAAACCTGGCTGGAAACGTATGAGAGGGTCGCTCCGTTTAACATCTGGGCAAACGACGACAAGCCGCGACATGTCTACTTCGCATTGGAAGACACCGCCAGGACGTGGTTCGAGAATCGAGAAGCCACCTTGACGACGTGGGACCTGTTCCGAAGCTGCTTCCTGCAAACATTTACAAGCGTCCTGCGAAAAGAGCGAACCCAAGCTCTACTGGAGACCAGAGCGCAGCTGCCGAATGAGACGATCGCAATCTTCACTGAGGAAATGAGCCGTCTGTTCCGCCTCGCCGACCCGGAAATGTCCGAAGAGAAGAAAATCCGCTTACTGATGCGTGGTGTAAAGGAGGAACTTTTCGGCAGAATGATACGAAGCCCACCGACGACCGTAGAAAAGTTCCTTCGCGAGGCCACCAGCATTGAGAAGACACTCGATATGCGGAACCGACAATTCAGCCGCCACACGAACTCGACAAACTACGCCGGAGTTCAGTCACTGGCCACCGACGACCTGCGCGTACGAGAGGAGCTTCAAAGGATCTTCCCTTCAATGCAACCTCAAGTGGCCTCAGTCGCCGAAATTGCCAAAGTCCAGCGATCTCTGGGAGTTCCCGAGGTACAACCACAATCATCGCAGCCCCAGCCAGAAGCGATGACCAATGCCGCCGTCGCCCGCCGTCAAGGTCCCCCTCCACGACCGCGCCAGGACCCTGTAACGCCGCAATTCCGTCGACCACCGCCGCCGCCGCCAACACGCCCACCCGTGTTGGCGGCGGCGGCGGTGGTCAGCAAGTCAGCATGATCAGCAAGTGGCGTACAGGCCGGCTTTGAGAACGAATTGAAGCCTACAGTCATGTCAAAATGCTTGTTCAGTTAGGAAATACTTCATTCATTCATATTTATTTCAATGTGTGGTACTTTCAGTAAGTTGGGTTATTAGTGCAATCGATGGAGATCCCGAAGTAATGCTGCCCGAGGGACCTCCTGTTCGGAAAAAAAGTTGCAATGGTTCACGTACAAGGCAAAGAAAGTGTAAAGAAAGCACGCAGATGAAAAGCAAGAGAATATTATGATCAATGCTAACAAGGAAACAAAAATGTACAAAATATGAAATTGCAAGAACAACGCAAACTATAAACTGAATGTAATAAAGGCAGATATGTATACAATGCACAGTAATTAAAGAAATGTTTATTTGCAACGTTTCCCACAGGGCATTATGTATTTCGACCCGTCAAGGAGGTATCATGTGCCAAGAAGTTCTGAAATGAAGCTAAATACGCTGAGCAGGAGTTTTCATGTAGCCAGTAAGAAGAAGGGAGCTCCTAGTGGAATCCAAGCATTTGTAAACTGGTGGCACATGGGCACTGAATATTGTGGGCACTGCGTTGGAGAATGAAGTATTTACCCACTATTTCGAATACTTCACTTATAGAATGAAATTGATGTTATTTGTGACCACTGTGATTCGTTGATGCACTGCATATGTTGCTGCAGAACTGCATACACAGAGGATGATGGGGGAGACTATGCAAGTTATCCGCAATCAGCCCTCGTTCGCAAGGCTTCGCAAGATAGCTGGGATACGCCAGCTCAATCGCCAAGTCCACCATAGACGTCTGGACCTCTGAGACCTGCGGAACCTGAAAATACACGAGATGACAGGTGAAGAAAAACTAGTTACCAGTGCATTACGCAATTGTGGTGCAGAAAACTTTGATGTATTTTTGGTTCCTGAATACACGCAACACAGTCACTCTGACACTTAAAGGTATACGTGGCTTTATAGTAGCCTCCTTCTGCACAGGCAGTGCGCTTATGATGCGAATTTCCTTGCTTTCATTACCGCTTTGCAGGCTTCCTAGGCCATCGAAGCTCGTAAGCTTCTGAGAACTATAACAGGAGAAAGGTAAAATAAACAGTGCTTTTTATGTCAATGACTGCAAGGAAAATTTTACTTCGAGCTCATGAGAGGACCCACACATGGAAGCCGCTTAAGCGTGTTTAAAATGCTTAGTCTAGATGAAGTCTCTAAAACAGGAGACGGACGATCTGGCCCACCACTCCTGTATGACACTTGTTAACAAGCTGCGATCGCTGAGCCGAGAACAGCAGTTAGATTGAATGCAGGAAACTGATGTTTTAACGTATCCAGAAATAAAAGAAGCATTGCCGGACCATATCAACTAATGACGATGTTCATGTTCGAATGAGATTGAAATATCCTTCCTGTTCAATCTCTGTTTCCTTTTATGACGTTCAGTTGCCATGGTACGTTGCCATCGCTGATCAGGTATCTGCACAGCCTATCCTTCATGCTATGGGGAAGTCTGGAACAGAAATGTAATACAAAGGTATGCCAAAAGGCAAAAAGCCCACTTTGCATGCCCACAACATCCATGCTATGTACGACATGTATGCGACAGTGGGCTGAAAAATTGCTAAACACAAGCTTGCAGAAGACCTACAACCAGCAGCAGGTTCTCAATACCTCTTGAGTTCTGCCTCTGTTTGGCAGGTCACACAGTGCAGAGTTTCCGTCGTCTTCTGGTCTCCAACTTCCATCAAGAATCCTGCCTTCGCAGTCAATGTGGTCAGCTGTTACAGATGGAGAGTTTGTAGACCGGGAGGCGGAAAATTCCTTGATTAAAAAATTGTGCAATGCGAGGGCACGCCAAGACCATGTAATCGGTGTTTTCGTCTTTTGCTTTGAAGGGACTGCGCCGAATGAGCAATCTCTGGGCCATAATGCCAAAAACGTTCTCTACTACCCTGCGGGCTCTGCTGAGGCGGTAATTTAAAATTCTTTGGTGCAAGTCTTCAAAATGGCTTCGTACACTGGCAGCAAACAGTGGTGGAAAACCTTCACTAGGAGTCATAAGTAGAAAACAACAAAAATACATATTAACGAGCCAAGAACGGCAGCACGGAGATGCAATATTAGCTTCCGTAACGCTATCTTCTTCTACACTTGTTTTCATGTATGGGCATCCGGTGCCAATGCCCGGAACAGCAAGCATCCCTTACACTAGCCGATCGACACGCTCGGTGGGCACAGCAAATGGATATTTGCAAATATGGTCAAATCGCGGGCGTGGGAACCTTTCGGGGGTACTTTTAGACTTAGTCTTTGCATGTGTGTGCATCTATGTGTGTGTTTGCGTCATAGACCTGCATGATGCTGGTGGGGCAAATGAAGTTGCCAACTATAGCAGTACCTGCATGCAGAACGTTAGCTACGACTTAGATGCGAACACGTTGAGCATGCAGGGAATGCGCACCAAATTTGTGGTGGCTACCATATCGCAGGTTAATCTGATCATACGAATATCTAAACGGGTTCCTGGTTTCTGCAAACCAAACACATTTGCTACAGTTAGAAACCAAACTGAGTGAAGCATGAGATTGATCTTACACTACAACTCTATCACGAAATGCTAGCATATGCGCTTCATGTTACAATGCTTGCCAAAAGGAAAGCTCAATCACACCTATAAAAATAGTGTTTCTGCTACTGCACAAACAAAACAATTAAACAAAACAAATTAAACATATGTTTCCTTGCGTATGGACGCATCATATACGTCTTTAGTGGAAAATCCTCATTCCCAACATGAAAGCATGGCATGCGTCCAACGGGCGCAGCGAGTGCCGCACTGACTAGCATTAAACTACTTTTGTATAGTGTTATTTTCAAGCAAAACTTCGTTTTCTTCTCCGCCACCAGCAGGATCAAAAATAACCTAGCATGTGGAATGGTATTAACCTGAAGATAATTTCTTGACTGCTGCCTATGAGGATAGGTTTTGTAGAGAAAATATTTATACTTTCGACAATTGGAAGTGTAGTACCATACGTAACAAAAAGTGCACAAAGAGCTGAAAAGAGAAATCATAAACACATTATGGGTGAAAGGTCCGTGTTTTATTCAGGTTGGTTTACGTGAGCTGTGAGTTTTGAACTCATTCCATGTTCATTAAAACGGAAAAGTCAATAATACAAAAAAACAAAAAACTCTTTCCACTATAATAAACTTGTCTAGACAAAACAGGTATTTTCTCGCGGAAATGGCAGGCTAATAATATCATTTATTCCCTTTGTAGAAAAGTGTCATTGATCTCCTGATGTTCATATTTTCTTCGTTAAGGTGCTTTCAGTAGTTGCCTTCTGGCATTTTGCAGTGCCGAATTGGTGGCGTGCAGTAGAATTACATATCTTCTCAAACTGCGTTTCGCAATCTTCGTCTGGTTTGTCTGACGAGTCATTTCTCATCCACAGCATACAGTCTCCCTTGAGATTTTCAGTATTTGGTCCATCTTCGTCCTGCCTCTCTAGGGGAGCAGCCGTGCCTGAAAGTTTCAAGGGCAGTATCCCAGAAAGAAAAATATGTCAGTGGCCTGAAAACATCAGTCACATCATCCCCCGAAAAATGCAAAAAATCATTCTATTTTACTCTTATGATTTTACCATTTTACTAGTAGAGATCCAAAGCAGGAGCCAGCGCTTAGTCTGAGATATCTCGACGTTGGTCACTCCCCCAGCCGTTCTTCAGGAGGAAACACAGCGCACAGTTAAAATGCGAATTAGGTAGCTGTATCAATACATAATTGTCCAACCATGTTGTGCTGGCGATGCGAAATTGCTTCAACGTTGAAAATTGAATTTTTCAGGGAAGGAAATGGCGCAGTATCTGTCTCACATATCGGCGAACACCTGAACCGCGCCTTAAGGGAAGGGATAAAGGAGAAATGAAAGAAGAAAGGAAGAAAGAAAGAGGTGCCGTAGTGGAGATCTCCGGAATAATTTCGACCACCTTGGGATCTTTAAGGTGCATTGACATCGCACAGCACACGGGCGCCTTAGGGTTTCGCCTCCATCGTACCGCGACCGCCGCGGTCGGCTTCGTACCCGGGAACTCCGGATCAGTAACTGAGCGCCTTAACCGCTGAGCAACCGCAGCGGGTAAATTGCCTTCACCAAACTGAAGATGGCGTCTCCCTCTTTTATCAGCCTGCAGCAATACGGTAGATAAGATCTCAGATGGCTTGTCAGCTATACGAAGGTAAATATGTGTTTACAGGACTCATCACCGTGGATTTGGGCCCCTACGTACCGGAAAGAACAAATAAGGAGTTCCTGTCAAAGTAGTAATAGCAACGGGACTCGCTGATTCTCATGACGAGCTGCTGATTATGAAGCATCATTTTATCTTGTAAGCACAGAACGAGAAATATGCTTCCTTTTCCTCTTTCGTAGGATTCTTTTTGGCATACTAACTAGGCGCTTGCCCCCTACGCTGCAGCAGCACTCACGTGCCCATTCCGCTTTTTGATTTAAAATACTAGTGAGTGAGCATGACTGGCTTTTGCAGGCTGTCCTGAGAGCCATCAGAATGACGCCTGATATAAGGTTTCTAAAGAGACCGCTCCCTGCCAGTGTGACTGGAGCTCTCATCAGTGACAAGACACGCACATAATTCGGCTTCGCAGCGCGCCATGAAGTAAATGCGCCACGTGCGCGATGCATTTTTAGACTCACATGATCAGCCCCACGTTTTTCTCCCATTCGCGACTTGTTATTGGGCCCCTTACTCGCCATAATTTAAATGAAGCCATTCAGAACAGGTTACTAGATATTAAATTATGTTCGGCAGATAGGTTAAAAACGCAATGCACTTGATTTGCGCGAAGTATACGTCATGGTTGAAAATAAAAGTGCTGTCTACGGATGTCATGCTTCTCCTCTTTTAATAGTGTCTTTGCGGCTCTTGCATATTTTTACATTTTATCAGTTCTGTTTTCATTTTGGTCTTGCCATTTTCTGTGGCATAAACTAAATAGCTCACTTTGCATCCGTTTTCTCCGGAATTTGTATTTGTGAGTAATGGATCTGATGCAAAATTTCTTTCTTTCATAACATCTGTGGGGCAGTAGAAGATAAAGACAATAAGACGACAGTAAAGGAAAATAATCGGCTGCGATGAGCTAAGCCCACCAATGAATATTGACTTGTGCAAAATGTCAGTAATACTATTTGAAAAACTATTCCGCATCGAGCAGTTCTCATTCTTTATTGTGCTCCCTTTCCGTGCGCAAGTGGGAATAAGCGTAGAACCCCAAACGCGTGGCAGAGATTGTCATGCGGCTGAGTGAGAGCACACACGCAGGCCGAAGACAGGCGCACAATTAAACTTTTTTATTTCGTTGATTTCCGTCCCCAAAGAGCAAAAGGTAACGACGGCAATCGAAGCAACAGCGCTCGGTTGCATCGAATATTAGGATCACTCTCGCTTCAGCCCTCAACCACGCTCGATTTGACGGTGATGACGAAGAACTTTGAAGATTAGCTGTGGAAAGCAGCGACAGTTGTGCCTCGTTATTATGACTTCTGTTAATAAGGATGGCAAAAATCAGGAATAATTGTGCTGGGAACCAAACTTTATTAGTAGATATACGTCTTGATATGATGTAAACTTGCTGTGCGTACAACAGAGGAAGCGAAAATGCATGAAGCGAAACGTGCCACATGTATTTGTATGCCGTTAATATGGACAGATATTAATATAAAATGAAGAGTGCCCCTCCTAGATGCACCGTCCTTGTGCTTTATGTGCTGAACGTCTGCGAAAGTCAGTGCGAAAGAAAGTAGAAATATCGTACTAATGTTGTGCCTCGTTATTATGACTTCTGTTAATAAGGATGGCAAAAATCAGGAATAATTGTGCTGGGGACCAAACTTTATTAGTAGATATACGTCTTGATATGATGTAAACTTGCTGTGCGTACAACAGAGGAAGCGAAAATGCATGAAGCGAAACGTGCCACATGTATTTGTATGCCGTTAATAAGGACAGATATTAATATAAAATGAAGAGTGCCCCTCCTAGATGCACCGTCCTTGTGCTTTATGTGCTGAACGTCTGCGAAAGTCAGTGCGAAAGAAAGTAGAAATATCGTACTAATGTTGTGCCTCGTTATTATGACTTCTGTTAATAAGGATGGCAAAAATCAGGAATAATTGTGCTGGGGACCAAACTTTATTAGTAGATATACGTCTTGATATGATGTAAACTTGCTGTGCGTACAACAGAGGAAGCGAAAATGCATGAAGCGAAACGTGCCACATGTATTTGTATGCCGTTAATATGGACAGATAATAATATAAAATGAAGAGTGCCCCTCCTAGATGCACCGTCCTTGTGCTTTATGTGCTGAACGTCTGCGAAAGTCAGTGCGAAAGAAAGTAGAAATATCGTACTAATGGAAATTTTTGCCTGTGGCATTTCGTGCTTCACATTGGCAAGGTGCCTTGTCGACGCCCCTTAGCATTAGCCGCATTGAATGAACGGCTGCGAGGAAACGTTTCTATGAACTGCGTTCAAAACCACATTCAGGAGCTGTCAGCCTAGCGAGTATAGAGTTCTTGCGATATGAACACTGGTAGTATAAGATACTTCATCACACGAAGAGGCGGCAGCGTGCGTCTCATGAACCAGTAGGTGCTCCAAACGTGCTGAAACCTGCACCGCATGATTTTTAAGATAATGACAATCTGAATAATGCTCCTCCAGTTCCCATGATTGGCCGATTTTTACTTTGTTACCCGCAACTAGTCAGAGAATCAGTGCATACGATAATTATTTTTTCAGATCATTTCAGTTGTGTTCACGATTTGCTAATACTGGCCAGTCGTTCTATGGATGCTTCTCCTCGGCAACCAGTGTTCATATTAACAAGGCATGACTGTACATATCTCTCCAAGATCGTAGAACTGGTTGCGCGTCTCTAAAATCTTGCAACAAAAATCAGGTCGCCTCTCGTGTCACAAGGAAAATTGACATGCCAAATGTCGGCGGCACTGAGCACGAACAATTATTACGAAAATTATTACGTGGCGTGCCGGCGAAACCGAGTGGGGAGGAGTGGAGAGGGGGAGAGAGTGAATCCATGTCCAAGGACAAAGATCAAGATGGAACACCCAGCGAAACGCAGCGGCGAAAGACTGACTTTGCAGTTCGACTGAGCGACTTCCACTCGGCCAGCTGTAGCTATCGCGTCACTCCAGGTTTATTTACTCAGTCTGCGGTGGCAAATGGGCGCCCACACCAGTACACGGTCACTTGCACTGTATTCCGTGTGGCGTCGGCGCAGTTTGTATGGTAAGGAGTCAGGGCACTGTTGGATTTAAATATGCAACCGGGAGCAGCATCCGCCCTATTTCCTAAGATGGACGAAGGTGCTGACGCCGAGGTTGCTTTTATGTGCGACTTTCAGCAGCATGAGTCCGAGCATCGATCGTCGTCAGCTCATTCCTTTGAACATGTCTGAAATGAATTATCTGGGTGTTCCCCTGTGCTGATGACTAATAGGCCGAGACCGACGTATGGAAAGAGAAGATCCCAGGTCTTGTGTTCTTCTTTGACACACGTGGCCTGCATGCTCGTGATGGTCTTCTTCATGCGCTCCGTAAGGTCTATGGGTGGTATGGCTATGTCCTCCAGTGGATTGTCTATGTAAGATGGCTTCCATAAGCTCTGCGGTAAATTCTGTTGAATCGTGATGAGCACTTCTGCGGCGCCACATTGCTGGAAGGTGTCTGCCACGAAATATTTTCTGACCGACTGCTGCGCAGTTGGGCAGAGCTTTCGCTTCGGCCTAGGGGGCGAAGCAGCCTGTCGCCAGTGTACCAACTTGTTACTGAAGTTCGGTTTGAGGAAAGGGCCCAGTACGTCCATACGGGTCGGTTTCAGTGGCTTTGTTGCCGTTCCATTTAGTCTTATAAATCCTTCTAGTGCTATTAGCGGCATTTCACAGCGTTGATAGTCTTAATATCTCATAACCTAGCATACAACATTAGCGGACAGACATTGCGAGTAATACGATTCCTGTATTTGGTGGAACGTGCGGAAAAACATCACATTAACAGCTGCCGGTTGCTCGTTCCAAGCACACATTATTTCTTTACAAATGCTTTCAGAGACAAGAAGGTTAGGGGTTCTTGTTAGGACCGAAGTTTTTCTTCACTGGAAGGTGACTGCGTAAGCATAACAAAGAGAGTTTGTGAAGTGAATGGCCCTTGCCTTAAGGTACATGACTGAAACTCAGTAGCTCCATGTCCGAACCGGGTTGTTAAGGGAACGTGGCGGAACTGATTTGTCCCAAGAAGGCGTCATCAGTTTCCTCATCCTAAGGCGGTGTGTCGACTGAGGCTAGTGACAGGAAGCCAGCTTCGGAGTTCTTGCGCCAATACTCTTCACCAACGGTAACATCGAATTCTTCAAGTCCCAAGCTCCATAGAGCAAGGCGACTGGAAAGATCTTTCAAACTGGCAAGGCAGCATAGTGCGTGGTGGCCGCTGACAACTTTGACTGGTTTGGCGCTCAGTTATTGACGAAACTGTGATGTAGTTGAGACGATTCGGTGGAATTCTTTTTCAGTAGTAGAAAAATTGCTTTAGAAAGCGAGCTGCTGGGATACGCGATGATACATCGCAGCCCGTGCTTTGTTCTAACGACTACTGCACCTAGTCCACGGTGTTGGCGCACTTGCGAATGTTAGTTTCAGCATCCTCACCGGTGCTGATTCGATATTCAGTGCTTTCCGTCAAAACAGAACATCTATTCCCGTAAATTTCTGAAATGCTCGGCAATACGTGAGGAGATGCTGGCAAATTTCAGTTGTGAGCAGCATATTGCGAGAAATATACGAAGTACATTTTTGCCGGTGTGCTGCAAAAAGTACTCAATAGCGGCGGCTCTCTTTTCTAGTTGTTAGTGTTCTCCACTCGAGCTGGCAAAATTCCAAGATAAAACATTTCTTTGCTGGCGAAGCGCTATTTTTCTGAGTTCCAGATAAGCCAACAAAACTCAACTGAATCTATTACTTCTTTAGCTTCCTTAGGCGTTCGAAGCTCATCGTGAAGATTACAACGTCGTCTAGATACGCCATGCAGATCATCCGCTTTAGGCCTCTCAACACTATTTTCGTTACTAATTGAACTATTGCTGCTGTAGAGAAACGTCTGGACGATTTTGATCAGAAATCTGCAAACAGGCATAGCTGGTTTCTTATTCCTAACTGTTTTAGTGTGCTACTCTAGTTACGACCTCAACAACAGGAGTTAAAGCTAGAACGACAGCAAGAGGAATATCAGACAAAGAACACTCGAACTTCTCCCAAATATGCTCTCCTCCACTTTTTTTATAAAAGAACATGGTTCCAAATTTAAGTGACACTTACCGTTGTCGTAACTTTGAAAATAATTGGCTCGAAGGATTGTGCAATTCGGCTTCCTCAGTACGAATTCGTAAGATCCGGAAGGAGGACCTAGTATAGGACAAAACTCAGCTTTTAATATTTGTAGGCTGCGCGTAACCTAGATCGTATAGTAGTTTAGCTTGGTTCATGTGCTGGTGCTAATTATGTATATGTATATTACCTCCACCTAAATAACAGTAAGGTTGCTACCGTTTCTGGGCACCTAGATAGCTTTTCTTGGAAACCTCCACCTTACAACTTACGATATTAACGCGACTCGTTCTCAAAAGCATGCCTGTGGATGATAAAAGCTCGCAAGTTCACTTATAAAAGTTGAATTTTACTTTTGATAAATTTTAAATTCATAAATCTTCATTAATTCATATTTTGTTGTAGGCCAAAGAAGGGTTTGAAAGGAACTAATTATGCAGTTATAATTGGGAGGACTATCAAACCTGCGTCCTCTGTGGCCAAATTTGTAGTTGCCGACTACAAAATTGAATAACACTTGTTATATTAACATCTCGTTTTGAGAGGGAGACTAAAAAAGTGTTATAAAATACCGTAAGTTTTGTATATTTCGCGAAATGCTCCCATGTTCTGCTTGTTAAATACTTGTGTTTCTGGAAATTCAATTTTTTTCTCTACCATTAGTTTTCGAATAGTGTTCTAGCTGTACTGAACTAAGAAGATGTTTTCCTTAAGGCTTTATGCATATTCATTATGACACAGCCATTTCGCTCAAGAAGTTATGCTAAAGTAAAAGAACACATTGCAATACGCGCTCATAAAACTTTTTAAATTTATTCCGCGAGGACTCCTCAGCAGAAGTGAGAAACCTCTTGAGGTTTCAACCTCAATCTCGAATTCATCTTTTACTTAAGGAATGAGATTAGGTTGCGGTGAGGTAGGCTACTGCAGCTCGAAAAATTGTGAGATAAGTCCGCTAATCAACCTCAGCCTCATGCGTCAGGTCATCAAACTTCTTCAACAAACCCGAAGTGCGGTCTTATTCAGTGAGATAAAGCTCTAAGGTCTAGGCTTTTTGTAGTTGCCATGGCTTCCTTCCCAAGCGTGGTTAATGCATACCGCCGCGGTGTGAATGCAATGAGGCTCTGTGTTTGGTTACCCCCGTTAGGACGAACGGAATCCTCAGCCTCGCTTCCAGCTCCCGACGCTACACCGCCACGTCCGTACAAACCAACCTACACAATTTAGGGTGGGAAAAGTTAAATAAAAATATAGTTTACAGGATGCGCCCCTTTTCTTGGAAAGATTGAGGCTGTGTCTCTCGCCCACTTGCCCCATTTGTCAGCTTCCTGCTGCCAAACACCCTGAAGCTCACAAAACACATACCTAAAGGAAATTATCGGTAGCATTTTGTGATGCTGCAAACAAATATGCTCTGTCTAACACTTTTGTAAGGATCTACTGATAACATCAGTAAAGACTGATTTGTTGTGCTCATGCCCGTTGCTGGCGCTAACGTCACGGCTGTTACCTTTCATTCGAGTAAAGAGCATCCGGCTGTAGATTGCACGGTGAGCCAGCAGGAAATGAACCAATCGGCATTGGCGAGAGAACATTATTCAGGCAAGTGCTATCGGGGATGCCGAATGATTGCATGAAAAATGAAAGAATGAGCCAGATAAATTTGTAAAGACTGTCACAGGAAATTATGGGATTCTTCCCTTTCGAATCGTACATCACATCTGTATATTAGGCTCCGTAAATGCAAGGACATGCAAGTGGGATTTAAATGTTGTATCCTTCAGAATCACCTCCCTTCGGTCTTCTGTTCCTAGTTTCTGCTGAGAAATTGACACGTGATCCCGAACAAAGTCCACGCCGAAACACCGCAGAACGGGATGAACATACGAGCCTTGCACATACACAAAAGATCAGTAAGAATCGAAACGGTACAAACGAAAATCAACGGGGACAAATTGCTACATTATGACTTTCAATGTGATAGCATTAGAATTTGTTGATGCCTTTACATCGCAATTTGTCTTTCTTTCGTGGTTGTGTTTGCGCAAGCGTCTCTCTACACTCAACCCGATATCATCGGGTTGTTTTATGTTTACTCGAAAGTGTCTAAAGGTGGCGACACAGACGAAATGTAGATACATCGAAACCTATAGTTGTCGTTTCCCGTTTGGCTGACGTCACGTCCGGTCCTGACAGTTATGTTACGAATGGATGCTGTTTTAATTTTCCGGGTGGGGCTTCAATGCTGTTTGTATTAATAATGTTGTAGCAGACGGTAGCTACTAACAATTGTCTGGCGTATGGCGTACAGAGAATTCTTCTTGAAAGAATGGAAAGCTGCGTGATGCTGTTGGCCGTTGACAAACGTTTACCGAGGAACAGGAGGAAAAAAAAATACTATTCAAGGTAGGTACTAAACCGCAGCGAAAAAAAAAACGCTTGTTCCTCTTAGGGTCGTTGTTCATCTGCCGTGAGCAATCCAGGAGGACAGAGGTGGGTAAGTATTTCAGTAACTTTGTAGTGGCCGTCTCTTTGTGACCATTAGGGTTGGGGCCTGTTGTTTAGGCGCTGAAGAAGTGTCAGATTTGAGGTACTGCATCACATATGCTTTCATTAGCTGGAAATTATTAAAAGCGTTTTTGGCCTTAATATTTTGTGTCTCGATATACTTATTATGGATCGAAAATTTGTGAGATCAAAAGCAGTGCAAATTTATTCAAACGCTTTTTTTTCTCTCAAGGTGTGTGAATGTAAAGATTACATGCTGGCGCTTTAGAATACAATACCGAATCAATGTTTCAAGCCTTGCGCTCTGATGCTTGCAGGAGCACGCAGTTGTCCTCTTGTTTTTCGTGTCATTGTTGGACGAATTTAACCACATTTATTCCACAGCATTATGCGCCCAGAAAGCTGCAGTGGAAATGTGCGATTTTTATATATATTTCGCCATTTTTCTTTTTAGTACGCTACCGCACAAGTCCACAATCTCGGATTGTGCCGACGTTTGTGTGTCCGAATCCTCTGGCAGGGAGCCGGCCCGCCACCGGGAGCATGGTGGCAACGTGCTCACGGGGTTGTAGGCAACCTGTCAGGAGCCTTATGGCCAAACGCTCCGAGGCTGAGAGTGGTTTGTGTAACCCGCGGCGGCGCAAACAGATCAGCAAAGCTGGCCACTGCATTAGACCATTACGTCATCGCCGCAGCAAAACATCCCACGCGTTTAAGTACCAGTCTCTCGTGCTGTGCTTTGGACGTTATCTTTTACATCAACTTCAATCCGTGAATGATGCATTCAGAACCCATCGGTGTCGCAATGCGCTCTTAAACCGAGCCTCTAGCCGAAACCGAAGTGAAAACCGGAGTGCCGACACTCCTAATTCGCATTTGGCTGAACCACGCTAAATATACCGGCGCGTAACTTTTTTCCCTTTTCTCTTACGACATCAGTGAGGTTGGCCACTTTATTTGACTATCCACGCCACTCACCGCTAGCTCCCCCCCCCCCCCCTTTGCCTGCAGGGTGCTTTTTTAGTCATTAATTAATGCATTAGCATTGAAACTGCCATGTTGGAAAAAACAACAGAGGGTAAAATTTTCCTTCCCACTTCAGAAGAGAAGTGTCGGTAAAGACATTTCTGACACTTCAATATTGTATACGGAGTATGAAGCGGGGTACAATCTGTCACACGGTGATCCACGGACCGAATCGGGCCACCCGCTTGCAGGGTCTGAGCCCATCAGTGCCTGCTCCCCCCATGGTGAAGGCTAATGCTAGGCACTACTCTTCCAAATCAGCCGCATTAATCGCCTGTATTTTCTTTAGGAAACACTGTGAACCGAATTGGAGCTATGGACAGCGGTGAAGACCCTAAACTTTCTGAAGACTGCGTCCTTCTCTGAGAGCGGAATTGACTCACGGACGGCATCGCCTTTTGTGACACTTCGCCGGAGCACCAAATGAGCTAAACCAGATGCTCAAGATACGGACTGCAATGGGCAACGCGTCGTAAGCTGGAAACGCGGTCACTCCGAGTTGCGATTTAGTCTCCTATTAGCGCTGTTTTGTTGTTGTATGCACGCGCGGTGCTCGCGTGTAAACCACGTCGAGGCGGCCAGTTTACTATTAAATAGTTCTACCTGGAAGGAAAACAAGTGACAATCTCAAACAAGGTCGTCTGAAACTTCAAAACAAAAGAGTACTCCGCATTCTGTTAAGAGCTGCGGGTATTCAACTGAACTGTGTTTGTTTTAGCTCAGGGGGACTCGGACAAATGTGCAGCAACGGCGAAATTTTACGGGGGAGCCCATGTACGCCACATCACAGCTGGTCGCTTTTGTCAGTAAGGCTCAGGTGCTTTGATACGTTTAACGAAAATAAAAATGTTTTGACCCGTTTAATGAGAATCAAGTCGTCATACTGTTGAAAGACGTAATCTAGCCCTTTCTTGTAACGTGATTTTCCTTTCGTGAAGAGTTTCGTGGAGCGAATAACGGCACTCTTGTTACCGGTAGGTGCAGTTACCAAAAAAACGTAGTTTAGTGTGGTGAAGAATAGTGTTAAGCCGAAAAAATTTCTCCTCTCTCAGTTATTACCAAATCCTAATGGCTTATTAATGGATGCAAAAATTATTTACCGTAGCGCGTTGGGTCACTTGATAATACATTGTGAAGCACCGCGCTCGAAAAGGCGGAACATTAGTGATTGAAAGGGTGACAAAGAGTGCTCTTCCACTCATTTTTGTCATTTACTAGTGTTTCGCCTTTTTGTGCGCGGTGTTTCACGATAAGTGTTCTTTTCATATAACTTCGTCTGGTTCTTCACGCACTTGTTTGCTTCTTCGCAGAAAAAAGTAGCAATCTTATGTAAGCCCATTAGATCTCACCTCTGTACATGTGTTCTTCACTGGTGTTCATTGTGTTATATCCGTCCGGTCCTCCCATAAATAAGAAGCTTTGGGTGAAGCTCTCCCTGGAGAACAAACAAATTGACAAACTTTAATGCTCCGCATGATGATCTCATGGTTAATCATTTAAACATAAGCTCGTTTCGGATACTTCCGAGTACCTTTCGCCTTCGAGCAGCAGCATGAATGCCGCCGACGCTCACTGGATAGGCTAGGTTGGAGTTGCTCTCACCGTCGTTTGTCGAAATATAAAAATCCTCCTTTGGACAACTTCCAAAAGGAAACGCTGTCCAGAAGGCCCTGAGCAATTAGCGCTGAGAGAGGCAGGAATTAATTTTCTGAGCTTATTCAATATAGGCAACGTTGGGTGTGGCCGCTGTCGGGGTGACGCAGTGCATCTATTTCAAACCCACGAAAATGCTTAGGAAGTATAGTAACTGCATTTCTTCAAAGAATTTAAAGAGAAAATGGAGCTCTTTCGCTGCTCTTCTAATTTTCATCAAGAGTGTGCGGATTATGAAGCAGAACATTTTAATTATAAAAAAGAGCCTCTGGGTTTCAGAAAACAAGGATTTTTCATGGAAATTATGTGCAGATAACTGGCACAGTTTCATTCATTTAAATGGCACAGCTGCAAAATGAGAGAAGACTGTCGGGAAAAGAGCGCTAGGAGCAAGTCTCACCGGCTAACCATAGAAGCAAGCTTCTTCTTCGTCGTCTTCGCGCAGAATAAGTCTATAACCCGCGGCAAATCAACGCGAATGGGAAGCACGGAATCTGTTTTCTGCTGTGTTGTAGGGAAAATGTGACAGCGAGTGTCGGTTACAGTCTCTAGGCTTCCGTCAGAGTCTGTCTCAAGAAGGGCAAATCTCCCCACGTGAGTGCCATGGTTCAAGGATACCAGCAAGCCGTTTCAGACTACGAGGTTAAAACAATGAACTTCAGGACTCGCACGTTTTTCCGCTAATGTTCCCGCACTTTAAATGGCAAACCTGATTCGAAGGTTTTGGAAGAATGTTGCAGACATGTTGGACGATGTATCTGACTTACTGAATGCCTTGGGTCTATGAATGCCTTCTAACCTAGGAACGAGAAGGTTTACGCCCAACGAGTGAAGTCTGATCCATTTTGAGCGGCAGCAAAGCTGCTGCCAACATCCTTAAATACTGCGCGTGCTCAAAATTCACGTATATTTTCAGCACTCTTCGTGTGATTACACTGATATATGACAAAGGCTTGAAACCGCATGCCTGATACATGTTTCATGTCCTTACAGCTATTCGCACTGCATGCCCAGAACGTTCGCAGCGGCAATTCACGGTACTCTTATTAGCATGACTTGAACGCAGAGCTTCGTTATTAAGTGAGAACTTAGTTGGGCGTTTATAGTCCTTTTCAAGCAGTTTTTCTGATATTCTGCTTCAGGTCTTCCGCGTCTTGCGGTGGTTTATGTCGCTTTTCCGAATGCTGCGCTGTGTACACTCTCTGAGAGTGTAATGTGGATAGTTTAAGGCCGATACAAAGCTGATTTTGTGATTGTATGGCGAAACAAGAGCAAGATAAACTGACGGCACAGCGCTTGCTATTTCCGGCTTTTATGTGGGAAAGGTTGCTAGGCACGGTTTCCAAAAGCGTTCATGCTGCGGCAAACCTAAATAGAAATAAACACTCAGAAAGGCCCGTAAAAGAAATTTTGTAACGAAAGCTACATTGGGCCCGCAGTTTTGCTGTGTTCGCAGTCCCACCGCGGTCGCACCGCACCACGTCACCAACTGCGTGACCAGCCACGGCGCCGTGCCATCGGCAGCTGCGCCGCACCACGTGACCGACCACGTGACCAACCACGTGGTTGGTGGCGGGAGCCACTGAAACCCCCCCACACTGACTGATTAGAAGAACCCTGTGTCGAGGCTGGCAATCGAACCAGGGCCTTTGGCGTTTGAGGCGGAGACGATACCACTCCGCCGCGACGGCTGAAGGTTGTATTATGTATAAAGGCGCATGTAGTGAATGCGCGCCTTTAATCTATTAACTCTTCCGAACCATATGTCGCCGCATTTTCGCTACGTATATCCTGGCCTAACAGAGCTAGCCTATCATTAATGTTATAACGTAAATATTCACCAACAGGCACCTGACGCTATAAAATAGTGGCATCTCAAAAATAGAACACTTGTCAGTGAACAAACCATGAATCGAATCAGCGCCAGCCTGCTATCTTCGCCAGACGGCCCGACGAAGCAAAAGCATGGTTCACAGAGCCTGAGACACCGAAAGAGTTTCGCTTAAGAAGAATAGTGATCGTTCTTAGGATTTTATTTTAGCATAACTCTCTTCAAAAGAGCATACGCTACTAATAACCAACACTTGTCAATATCATGATTAAAAAAACACCATTCTTTTCTGAGTTTCAATGGCAGTTCACAGCTTTCAGATGTAGGGTGCATGCTAAAGTAGGTTTCTGCATGATAATATTTTCTGGGAAAATTGCGCTTAATATTTCTCAATGGTATCGCCTTTGGCTTCAATGCACTTATTTCACATTTTCTCCAGTGGTCGGGTGGGCTCAGATTAGGATACTTTTTTATGCGACCGGAAGCCTGTTTGCTCGACAAGAAATCATTCCTACGGACAAAAGTTTTCATGTCAGCAAAGAGAAAGTGAATACTGGGGTCCAAATTTGACTCAATAACTGATGGTTATTTTTATGACGCCGCGTTCCCTAATGGCAATTACGAGCCTTGCCAGCTGGAGCGCTGTCGTGAGGCAGCAGCACAGCTTTCCAACCTTTCCCAATGTGTTTGTTTTGATTGCCTCATGTACTGCCTTATTCGCTGAAACACTGGCGTCTCCAGGTAATCCTATGTGCTGCATGAACTCTGTTTTTTGAAATTTTTTCTGTATCCTTAAAAACTGGTTCTATGGTCATTCCAGTTGAACGCTGCGAACAAGATATATTTGAATTTGGTTACTTTTTCCGCTTTTATTGCTTATACTCTTGTCGGCTGTCTGGATCATGGAGCTGCATCGAGCTCTCATCCCATGTAACAATTCGAGAATTGGTATGGTGGATTTTTTAAAGGTGCCTAAATTATCTTGCCTACATTGCTGGCGACGTATTGTTTTGTTGAGGCGCCAATATCCACAGCGGCTTTGGGAGTTGCCTTCAGAAATCATCAAACCACAATACTGAGTAGAGAGAGGGTAGGCATATCGTGCTTGACAGTCATGATGTGAACAAGTAAGGGAAAGCTTAAGGGTGCTTGCCAATATTTTATCTAGATGACTTGTCTTTGTATGCGTCCAGACGATGATAAGTCGGCTTGTCAACATTATTTTAGCAACTTTGTCGTCCATGTTATTTCGGCAGTGTTTATCCGGGCCTACATTGCTGTTTGCTTTTATGAGAAAGCACTGCTAGATCCAGAGTGGAAAGTCTGTAGTTATTGCAGGAGGAATGTGAGCACCTTACTCGAAACTTACAGATACGGGACTGAACATCAATGCATTTTGGGATAAGTGAACCTTTGTGATTGAAACATTGTATAAGCCCCGGCTATCAGAGATTTTAGTCTTAAATTTTTAAACTGAGCTGTAACTTTTCCTCTCGAAATATCGAAAAATTGAGTCAAATTACGGATTTTGTAAACCAACTTTTATAAAAAACAAATGTTGGATTGCAGTTACACTGATTACACTGATTACAGAACAGAACTGCACTGTTGGTAAATTTCTACCATGGTAAAACATTACCATCGCCTGACTGATATCACATATAACTGTGCTTCATTGCATGCTTTTCGAAAAGAGGCGAAGATGTTCTTTGTGTATCACAGTGCCGCAAAAACAATAAGTAGGGTAACCTAACTTTTAGATAAAGTACATTCCGTATACTCATTTTAGTTTTAAGGTGTACTTCTTGTCAAGTGGTTATTCTTAATTTGAGGAATTAATCTTGATTGGTATTTGAGGTGTAAAATTTTTACTAGGCAATCTTCTTAACTGAATGCTTGCTGTCTTTTGGCGTGATTTCTCTTTTTTAGTCTTTTCTTGATCAACATGTATTTTCAGGGCATCTTCACTAAGGCGAAGTCAACTGCCTTTCAATGTTGTCTTTAGGCCTAATCATCGAGAAAATTGTTTTTTTATTTGTATTCAGAGAAGCTCGAATAAAAAAAATGTAATTTCTAACTGAGCAATTTATAGCTGAGCAAATCAAATGCTATTTGAAGATTCATCTGCAATGACCAATATTTTTTTCTTTTCGTTGCGGGCTGAGCCACATTAATAACCTGAGTTGCCCATTTTTCTCCGACAATAACTCCTTGAAGTATTCATTCTATCCACGAGCCATAGCTGAGTGGAATCAGCCGAGGACTGAATTGGTCAGCAACTGCTACTCTCATTACTGAAAAGAAATTCAGTGTTGTTTGGTTTATTTTTTTCGCCTTTTGTTTTTTCTCTCGATTTCGTGTCGTCCGCGAAACGAAATGCGGGAAGAGATAAGAGCAGCCAACGCTGCGAATGACGAAGTGTTATTATTTGTTCCAATTAGTAGGCCCACAAAGGCTTGAAAGTATTCTTTATGTGATTTTTGAGGTTACAACAAAGCTATAGAAAGTAAAGTACTATGCATTATTGTGTTGTGTAGTCTTAAACGCGGAATATGAACGACGCGGCTAATGCGAGCTCTTAATGAAACCATTTGCAGCACGCTTATGCTTGTCACCAGCATGCATTATAAAAGCTGAAATAACAGGACAACTTACCAATTTTCCGAAGATATTCTAAAGTATTCCACCGTCTCGGTAACTTCATGTGTAGTGTCATTCTTTTCAGTGGTGGTGGCAGTGATACAACGATAGGTATTGCCGGTTTGAATCGGTAATGTTGTGTATACCAAACGGAATGTGCTGTTCAGCTCTAACAGCTAAGAAGAAAATAAAGGAAACGTAAAACGCTTTATTGCAAAAACTTCAGAGGCTGTTTATAGATTACCGTTTACATGTTATACACGTATAGTATATAGTTTACAGAGCATTTTTCTTAATATTTTGGTGGTTTCCGGTCCTCAACATTTTTTTCTCCGTAGCTCAGCCTTTTAGCTTTGGCTATTTTCTACGTACAAATAAAAACTCGGAACTTTGTGTTCCTACAATACTGCACTTTCGGGCTGCTCTGATAGAGGAGCCTGAAAAATCTTTCAAACTCCTAAAATTTTTTCGTTCCAGAGAGCCGTGAGAGCAGAACGCTCCAGTAACGTTTTAAGCCAGGACCATGTCATTGAAGCCGTCAGATTTATACAACGTCACTAGAAAATATTGCGTTTATATAAATAAATCATTCGCTAATCAACTCTTAAAATGAAAACAGCAGTTCACCGTACAGTTTTGCATCAAGAGCCACGTTTTTATGCATAGTGGTTTACTGAGCGCTAGAACACAACACTGCAAACTATGAGACAAAAGAACACAAAAGTCTCATAGGTTGTAGTGCTGTGTATTAGCGCGCAGTAAACAAAGATAAAGAACCAACTTTCGCCCCTTTAATAATAATTGGTTTTTGTGGAAATGAAATGGCGCAGTATCTGTCTCATATATCGTTGGACACCTGAACCGCGCCGTAAGGGAAGGGAGAAAGGAGGGAGTGAAAGAAGAAAGGAATAAATAGGTGCCGTAGTGGAGGGCTCCGGAATAATTTCGACCACCTGGGGACCTTTTTATCTTCGCATTTTTGCTTTTATCAGTAGAATGATTCGTAAGCCGCGGGCTCTCCGAGTAAGCAGCGCCGGTTTCAAGAATGATGAACGCCGACTTTATGCATGCAAAACTGAAACAAAGCAGCAGACAATTCTTCAGCCGGCTCGAGAAATAAAATAACAGGCTGATTGCTGCGGGCAAACATAATAATATTGCCAGCTGATAGCTCAAAGAATAAAAAGAAAACAAGGCTTAAATATTATCATGGCGGCAAGAGTACTCAAGACGCGATTGACGAAACAGGTATTCACATATTGGGCAATCCATCGACCCCCTGTTCTCCCCTCATCCGGCAGTAAGACGCCTGTGTTTTTGCCCCTTCGCACAGTTTTGTGAACTGCATAAGGACCTCGTATCTATTTTCTTCAAATAGTAGGTCTCTTCCATCCGTATCATTGCCGTGCACTGCTCGACAAGCTTGTGAGAGTTGCAAGTTTGTGGCAGTCGTAAATGGCCGAGACGTCCTATGCGTCTAAAGGTATCGCCAATAGAGTTCTTTATGCCGCCGTCAAAACTTTTGAACCTCTTCACTGCTAATCAACTTAGAATTTAAATATATAAATAATAAGCGCGGAACTGGCGGCATTCTCAGTAAGCCACAAGACTTGATTGCAGAAAAAAATTGAAGTTTCCTTCGTAGTCGTAGTTGGGTACCAAAATTCATGACTTAATTAAGCAGTGCAATAAATCAGAAAGTTATGTTTCCTGATTCTAGTAAAATGCGTTGTGTGGATAGTTCGTCCGTTCTCATAGTTCTTTTTGCGCGCATAAAGAGGACACAGAAAGGGACAAGGAAACAAGGACACGGCGGTACTTGCCACTTAATTATTCGGAAAAGAAGCGCAGCACTAAAAAAAAACTAATGCTTGAAAGTAAGCTTACAGTTGGGCAACTGGCAGTGTACTCAAGAAATAGGAATAAAGAGATCGAGGGCACTCTATGTCGCAGAGCATAAGAACCAGCCAGGAATGCTCGAAAAAATAGGTCATGGGGTGCCCACAAAGGATAAAGATAAATGGAATATTCTGGATCAGCTTCACAGCCGATCAAAGCGGGAGGCTGTGGCTGGAAACGCTAGGAAAAAAAGCATGTTTTAACCTCCGACCTTGGCTTCACAGATTCTTTCCCAATCTTTCAGAAAAACACTTGCACCCTCAGCTAAGGAAACTACTCGGCATGACCATTGCACAAGAAGAAGGAAATGGGTGGGAAGAGTTTTGCAAAGAAAACAGAGACTTCACATTCCTTGCGACACATTTCCGCGATCTAAAAAATTGGACTGAATACCTCTTATTCTGTGTTTCACAACCCTACGTTTCAGACAAAGATTATCTACTGGCTATCTAGTTTCACGTGAACTATAAGCTGCACGTACTGGAAAGCCCCAAAAGACATCCTTAATTGATATCATAGCGCAATAAGCTAGAAATACAGAAGAGATCCTCGGTCTTCGTCCCACTTCAGGTTCTGATCCGGGTATTCTCGTGATTAGTAAAACATAGTACAAAAGCGATGTCGATTTTTTCAGGCCTCAGAGATACACAAAGTATATTTTAAACCACCCCTTCCGAGGGGGAAACGTTTAAATTGCGATCTTACTGCGTCGCACTCCATGATTTCAGACGATTACGATGTTCTGAGGATTAAAGCAGTGACAAAGTTTTTTGTGTTATGTACCGGCCGCCGAGCGGAAGTGCATGTAACTTTATTACCTTCTTTGGCAAGTATTTAAACTCGGTAAATGAAAATAGCTGTCTATGAATTTTAGGAGGCGATATCAAAACTGATATTCCAAAGGTGTCTGAATCGCAACCTATATTGTGCGCATGCCTCGCTTCAAATCGTTTTTATAATGTGATTACTGCAGCTACCCGCAATCAGAATGCTGTATCCGCTTTAATTGTATTATTACTAATTGAGATGACTGTAGGCTTCACTCAGGTGTGGTAAACGCCGCTGCTCGTGACCGCCTTCCGATATTTTTTATCCTAAACAAAGATTTGCACACAAACAAAACACAACATTCGTAGAAATTTCCGATGCGTTAACGCACAGAGCGTAGAAACATTCAGACAACACGTGTAAGTAATTGATTGTTGCGACGTCTGTTCGATCATAGATGCTGACGAAGCTTACGACTGTGTTTACAAAAAATTGCAATCTGCCTGTAATATATTGCTTTCCATATAAAAGCCTGAATATAAGCGCAATAATAAGAAGCCTTGGATTGCAAAGAAGTGTGTGGGGATCCACATCACCCCTCGCCTGCTTGAGGCATGTTTTTCTCTCTCTTGTGGCCTACCGCAGCTCTTTCCCTACCGGCCTTCTCCGAACACAGCGGAAGAAGCGGGGAAGAGGCGCCCATGTCTCAGCGTAATAACATGGACAGCCTTCCTTTCCCCCGCGGTTCGTCGGCGGCCGCGCGGGCCGTCCACGCACCGAGCAGCGCGAGTTGAAGGCGAGACGCCAGAGACAGCGGTCGGAGGCGAGTACACTGCCGCGGTCCGCGTGACGAGATGTTTCTCAGTTCTGCTGCCTGCCGCTGCTTGCCTGCTACGGAGTTGCTCCTTGCGTGCTACTGAATTTGGGAGATCCCATTAAACGGTTTTGACTGCGGTGGTGTTCTTCGCGGCCATAACTATGGTTCCAGCTAGCGGAGTGGTGTTGGCCCTGAGTGCAGGGTGCAAACTACTCTAGAAACCCCACAGTAGCTTCAAAAATACGTATCAAACATAGCTCGTATAAGCGCTTTATTGAGACTAAAAACTAAAAAAGAGTAAGTACTGAAATTATTTAAACTCAATTTTATAATTTAGTAAAGATAGAGCGTCGGCTTCGCTTGCAAGAGGGCCATGCTTCTAATCTCTGTGCCGCGCAATTCGAGACCGGTTAAAAAAAAAGTTTATCTGGGTGTCGATCGAATAGGATAATCAAGCTAGGGGTGCGGCCTACCCTGGGTGACCACAACCGACAACGCACTCCTTCACCAGAGCAGCATTTGGCCACCCTGGTGTAGTACTTGGTCACAACCTCCTATCTGAACAAACCAATTAACCCCCGGCCCTCAGTCCCCAGCGACTGCGGAGCAACTGACCACGGCGGTGGTCAGACTTGCGACGCCGCCGAGGTTGCTAAGAATATCTGGCTCTGGACACCTCGCAGCGTTTAAAGCTAGTACCTTATGCAGTGTGGATAGTCTAGCAGTGACGTTAGAGGAACTGGTGCCTATTAAATGGGATGCCATATGGCTACTGAGGTTAGGAGGACTGATGCATATACAGTGTTAAAGTGCGGGCACGTACTGTGCTATCGTAGATTAGCGGACCGAAGAGAACTAGGTGTGGGGTTCCTCATGAATCAGGATATAGCTAGCAACATAAAGGAATTTTATAGTATTAACGTGAGGGTGGCAGCCACCGTTAGGTGGTACAGGCCTCAGCGCCTACATCTAGATATGATGACCAGAAAGTAGAAAGCTTCTATGAGGATCGACATGGAATCACCAATGAGCAAAGTAAAAACATAGTACAGTGTATTCATGGGCGACTTCTCTGCCAAAGTGGGCAAGAAGCCGGCTCGAGGCCAGGCAGTAGGCGACCATGGCATAGGCTCTAGGAATAGCGGAGAGGTGTTCTTAGTAGAGTTCGCAGGGAAAAACGTTCTCCGGATTATGATTACCTCTTTCGTAAACGTGCAAACACGAAATGGAAACTTTTTAAAGCGAAATTTATTGCCCCAGGGCATCAATGATGGGTGAAGGTGTGATGAATGATGTAGTATAGATTAAATGAATGGAAAAAGGTTAGCTGATTTGATGAAGTCCAGTAGAGAACGATGGCACGGTCCCTGCGTCCAGGCAATGTATGAAGTAGGGTTGCTTGATGAAAGACCTGCTACCATCAAATGCCGGATCCTTGTAGGTTTGAGAGCTGGGCAGTCCCACAGTAAGTGATGAATGTCGAACTCAATGTCCTCGTGTTTACATATCGGACACCCTGGCCGAGGAAACAAATCTCGGTACTGAGGCCACTTCCGAGTGACGGCAGGAGCGAGGGCAACCCCGACCCGGATCCTCCTAAGCGCAACCTCCTCGGCACGGGTAAGACCGCGGGGGATGGTTACCGCACACGGAGGGATGAGAGCACGTCTGCGGCCCCGGAGGAGTTCCTTTCTTGATTAAAGAAGGGTAAAATTGTCCAAATAAGGGCCGAAGCGGTGATGGACATAGAAGAGCCCAGTTGGTGACTCTAACTTCATACTATTGGCTCACCCTTTCATGGTGCAGGATGTAGAAGTCCTCGGTAAGGTGCGTTGTAGCGATCATAGGATAGAAAGTTCTCAGATTAGCCTAGACTTGAAGAGAGAGAGGAAGAAACTAGTAGAGGGGAAGCGTTTTAAAGAGTTAGCATATGGAGGGATATCTATGCCGAACAGATATTCGGTTTTAACAGAGGACAACTACCTTAATGTTCAAGCAAGGAACATAATATCACAAACAACATTGCGGAATCTGCAGTAAAAGTAGGCGGCAGGTTGGCTCGACAGGGTACCAGGAATCTATCTCAGGAGACGAATGATCTGATTAAGAAATGACAAAGCAAGAAGGCGTGAAACCCCACAGACAGAGTAGAACTGGCAGAGCTATCAGCTGAGTTAATAAGAGCAAGGTAGCTGATATAAGGAAGTTTAATATCGACAGAATCAAGCATGCTCTAAAGAAGCAAGGTAGTCTAAAATCGGGAAGAGGAAACTAGGATTAGGCAAAAAGCAGATGTATTCGTTAATATACAAAGAAATCAGTGTCATCAGAGATATAAACAAGGTAATGTAATGCCCTTGCCCCAGAGGGTACAAAAAATAAATAAATAAATATAGCCGAAGAGTTCTACACAAATCAATATAGCAGCCAAGAAAATCAGGACTTTAATGAAAGAGGCAGTAGCTTACATCTGTGGGAAATCCCGCAAGCAACGAAAGAGGAAGTGAAGAAACCTTTACAGGCAATGAAAAGGAGGAATGCTGCAGGTGAGGATCAGGTAACAGCAAATCTCTTGAAGGACGGAGGGGATATTGTGCTAGAAAAACTAGCCACCCTTTATACGCAATGCAATATGACCTAGAGCATACCAGAATCTTGGAAGAACACTAAGATAATCTTAATTCACAAAAAGGAGATGTCAAGGGTAATAGAGTCAGGACATTAGATTTCAGTCCACCATATGATCAAGCAGGCTTCTCTAAAGGGTACTAGAGATTAAAGCAATGAATCAGGTAATCGTAAAGTATTCAGAGTATAACTAACCCCGATATTTGGCCTTTATATATTACGAGAAAGCATCTGACTTAGCTGAAACTGCAGCAGTCACGCAGACATTGCGCATTCAGCATATTAAACAGCCTAATGTAAAAATACGTAAAGATGTTTATAGCAGGTACACAGCTACCATAATCCTCCACAAAGTCAGCAATAATATTCCAATAAGAAAGGGTGTCCTACAGAAATACACTATACTGCCGCCTATT
Source organism: Amblyomma americanum (assembly GCA_030143305.2). Classification (NCBI taxonomy): domain Eukaryota; kingdom Metazoa; phylum Arthropoda; class Arachnida; order Ixodida; family Ixodidae; genus Amblyomma; species Amblyomma americanum. Next base: position 89,099 of record JARKHS020012171.1, on the reverse strand, counting down.
TACAGTAATGTAATGTAGAGTTAATGAAGAGTACAGTTAATGTAGAGTACCTAACTAATCAGCAATTCACTGATGACACTGCCTTGCTAAGTTACTCAGGAGACGAACTGCAAAACGTGAATAATGAGTTAGACGTGCAGAGCACTAATGTTGGCCTAAAAATTAATGTGCAGAAAACCAGAGTATTGTTCAACAGTCACGGAAGGAAACAGCAGTTTAAAATTGGAGTGAGATGCAGGATGTGCCAGCGGAATACGTCCTCTTATGGCAGGTAATGACCGCAGATCCTAATCACGAGAGCGAAATAAATAGGAGAATAAAAATCGGGAGGAACGCATTTCGTACGTTCCCTTAGATCGTTAATGGCACTGCACTTTACTAATTTCCCTCAAGAGAAAAGTATATTTCATTCAATTTCATTTATTTATTTATTCAAAATCAGCTGTACCGTACCGGTACTCACCAATGGGGCAGAAATGTGGAGGCTGACGAAAAGGTTGCAGTTTACGTTACGGAGAGCGCAGCGAGCTATGGAAAGAAAAATGTTAGGTGTAACGTTGAGAGACCGGAAGAGGGCAGAGTGAGTGAGGGATAAAACACCGCTTAAGTGACATCTCAGCCGAAATCAAGAGGAAGAAATGGGCTTGTGCAGCACATGTACTGCGAAAACAAGATAACCGCTGGTCCTTAAGGATAACGAAGTGGATTCCAAGAGAAGGGCGGCTAAAAATTAGGTGTACGGGGATAAAGATTAAGAAATCCGCGGGGATAGGGTGGCATCAGATGGCACGGACACGGTTAATTCGAGAGATATGGCACAGGCCTTTGTACTGCAGTGGGTGTAGTTAGGCTTATGATGATGATTATCAAATGAAGTTAAAAGTCCACTACAGTGCGAAAAAATACAGCATATGCATAAAATGTTTCATAGCAATGTATTTCAGCAAATTTATCTAGTCTGGGAGCTACACAACCGCGTCATAACTCGAAAGAAGTGCAATTCAATTAAGCCAAATGAGATCGCTTAAAATTAAAAACGCCTATCACGTGCAGAGTTGGTAAATTCATTCAATAATTCGGTTTGTCAGTTGCAAGCGCCGCATTTGATATGGCTTCTCATGTTATTTAAATCAACAAGATCAATCTACCGCCAATCTACCAATCTACCGACAGCAAGAGCAAAGAAAACATACTGTGTTCCTTTTACTCAAAAATAGTAATAATACCTATATAGACGGACCAGTCATTCCACCGGTTAACTGCGTGTTCTATCTGACACTGCCTGTGTAAGAGCATATTGCCACCTGGTGTTAGACGAGTACGGCGCCGAGGCCGATGCTGCTGACGTCGATGTGGACTTCTTTGTCAGCCTATTCATGAAAGTTCACAAGAACGGGATTCATCTTCGCAGCTCGGCCCACGCCTCTTTGCTCGGCGGCCCACACGAACACTTTATCGTCGCGCGTTAGGCGGTACAGGGGCGTAATCTTCGGAAAGTCGGCTATGAAGCGGCGATGGTATGCGCACAGACCCATGAAGCTCTGCACACTCTTCTCGGCTGTAGAACGGCAAAATCGGCGACAGCAGCAGTTCTCTCGACGTGGGGCTTAAAGCCGTTGGCACTCAAAAGATGACCGAGAAACTTCAGCTCTTTATACCCAAAGTGGCACTTCTCGGGCTTGAGCGTTAAGTAGGCCGACCGGAGGGCCTCTAATAATGTGCGCAGGAGATCAAGGTGTGCGGAAAAAGTTTTGGGGAACACTACGACATCACTGAGATAAACCAAGCAAGTTTGCCATTTGTGTCCAGCGAGAACTCTATCCATCATGCGGAGGAAAGTTGCCGGCGCTGAACATAACCCAAAAGGCAGCATTTGAGATTTTATACAGTCGGTCGGGGGTAACGAAAGCCGCTTTTTCAGGGTCCTCCTTGTCGACCTCTATCTGCAAATACCCGCTCTTCAAGTCAATAGAACAGAAGTACTAGGCGCGACAAAGTCTGTCGAGTGAGGTGGCGTGGAAAGTGTTCAGCGAATATGCAAGCCGCACGCTCTCTCGCGCTGAAACAAGCTGTTCTACTACGGAAAAGGAATGCCTCGAGGTAGCGTGGGCAATCATGAAATTTTGTCCTTACATATACGGCCACCCGTTAAAAGTGGTTACCGACCAACATTCTTTGTGCTGGCTGGCCAATCTTCGCGACCGATCGGGGCCAGGTGCCCCGACGCCTCCAAACATTTCACTACACCATTGTGTATAAATGTGGCCACACGCACGAAGACACTGATGCACTCCCGCGCGCACCCGTCGGCTTAGCCAATGAGAGCATGGAGGACGACAGTGGTTTTCTTGGAGTTTTCAGGTTCTTAGACTTAATTACCCTACAGCGAGCTGGCCCCGGCCTGCGAACTGCCACCGATTATCTGCAGGTCTGAGCTGCTGGCGTACCTCTACAGTTTTCTAGGAGCCTGCCTGCCTTCTTCCTCCGGAACGGCATTTTGTTTAAGAAAAACTCCAGCTCTGTTGGCCGAGCGCACCTCCTCGTCATGCCGGCAGACCTCCGCTTCGACATCCTTTTTGCTTGCCACGATGAGCTTACCTCCGGCCACTTGTTCTTGGCACGCACACCTGCACGCGTGCGCCTAATGTATTATTGGCCCACACTTTCTTACGCCGTCCAACGTTACGTCAGAGGCTGCCGCGAATGCCGAGATCGTAAGACGCCCCCTCTCAAGCCCGCGGGTTTGCTCGAACCTATTGATCCGCCTCGGATGCCGTTTGACCAAGTCTGCATCGATCTTCCGGGCCCATTTCCTGTGTCATCGGCCGATCACAAACGGATGGTAGTCAACCTTTGTCCGTAAGCTTTCGAGACTGACTTATTTTCTTCTCAAAAAATGACTCCCCAAAACAAATGCTGTGCGTATGTATTGCGCCATCTTTTCAGGCTAACCTGAGCTATTTATGTTAATTGCTGTGGCAGCCGCTAGATGGCACTCCATATAGAAAAATACGTTGTCACTAGTCGTCTGTGCAGTCATCTGTGAGTGAATGTGGAGGGATGGACGTCCACATTGAACAACGTGTAAACATAAAATTCCGTGTGAGGCATGGAAAGACCGCCACACAGACGTATGAACCCTATCATGATGTTTACGGCAACGAGACATTTTCGCGGGCGGGAGTTTTCGAGTGGCACAAGAGGTTCGTTTCGGGAAGAACGTCGGTGGAAGACGAGACAAGGCAGAGGCGCCCCCCCCCCCCCCCCAGCCTTACGGAATGAAAACAACGTGGCTCGGATCAGAGAAATCGTACAGCAAGACCGCACCATTACAGTCCGCATGCTATCAGATGACATATGGGCATCTGGACAATGGCGCCTTCTCCACGATAACGTAATGCCGCACGCTGCTTTCATCGTGACAAAATTTCTCGCCAAGCACAGCATTACTGTACTTCCCCATCCGCCATACTCGGCAGACCTCTCCCCATGCGATTTTTTCCTGTTTCCTCGTGTGAAGGGAGCCCTGAAGGTCGCTTTATGAAGAGCGTGGAGGCCATTCAAGACGCCATGACAAAGAAGCTGACAGGCCTGCTAGAAGAAGCGTTTTTCAACGGTTTCTCAGACCTCAAGAAGCGTTGGAAGCTGTGTATAGACTGTAAAGGAGACTATTTTGAAGTGGTGCTGCACAGATTATTTCATTCGTAAACACATTTTTTTAATAGACTCAGTCTCCGAACTTTACGGACAAACGTTGTATTTAACGAGGTATACGTAAAATAAGGCGATGTAGCTTGGCACTTCATAAATATCGCCCAGTCACACGAGCTATCGCAAAACCACTGCCTATCACCCACAGAAGAACGGGTTCACAGAGAGACTCGACAGAACAATCGCCGACATGATCGCAATGTACATAGACTGGCAGCACAAAACCTGGGACGAGATTCTCCCGTACCTCACATACGCCCACTACACGGCCATCCAAGAAACTACCCGCTTTACACTATTTCGTCTGGTTTGCGGACGTGATGTTCAGATGATATTGGATGCCAAGCTTCCATGTTGCACTGATGAAAACCCGCTCACGCCAGACGCCTAGCTGTTTTCTTAGCCCACCGAAGAAGCACGTCACCTTGCCCGTATTCACATCGAGCTTCTGCAGTTCATAGAAGCGCGCCTCTAGAAACTCCGTCAGTGATACGTCACATACCATCCCGGTGGCCAAGTTTGGGTGTGGACCTCTGAACGCCACCTAGGCTTTCCTGAAAAACTGATGTGCCGTTACTTTGTATATTACACACTTTTGCACCGTGTCACGGAAGCGACCTGCGAAGTTATTCCAGACGGGACTGTGCCGCCTCAGCGTCGCCCGCCCCGCTCTGAGGTCGTGCAAGTAGTCCACATTAAACCAAACTTCACGCGGTAATGTGCAGTACGCTCTGCATTCGGTTAGTTTTCGCGTGGGACACCTTTGCCCGCCTCCCTTGTTAATTTTGTTCTTGTGTTGATCTTTTTTTCCAATTCCATCGCTCGTGCACCAGCCCCGCTTTTATATTTTTGTTTGTTTTTTTGAAGGGGGAACAATGCCCCCTGGTGTGCTCTCAGGTGGCGCATGAATATGACGACGTTGAAGTGTATCGCGCTGGCTAGCCCCCGTATTCTGTCTGTCTGTGAACTGTCGCCCTGTATTCCGTGACAATATTTCCTGTTCCTATTACGGCGAAACTTCTCTTAAAATCTTCAAATTGCCATAGTAAGAGTTCTCTAATAAGGCGACGATAAAAACGAACTTACAATATACAGACACACATCTATCTCCCGATTTTCTCTAAAGGCTTTGAGAACCTGGTACATAGTTGCATGTACTCATTTATTTTGAAGCATTATTGAATGCACCCCCACAATTTGGTTTCATCAAAGGCATTAAAACAGAAACTGCTTTACTAGCCCAAAAAGATATCATATTGGAATTATGTTAAAGCAGAATATGCAAGTTAGTCATATTCATCGATTATGCAATGGTCTTCGACCGTATCAACCGGTTCTCGCTCCTAGAAAAATTAAATTACGGCGGATTCTCTAGTAATTCCTTAGGTTACTGGATTTGAGCACCGCCTACAATTTTCGGCACCGCCAACAACACGCTGTTTTACATCATTGTATTTCTGAACTTAAACAAGTTCATGCAGGTGTGCCCTTGAGCAGTTTTCTAGAAACCGTGTTGGTCTGCATCTATGTAGATAATATGGTAGCTATTCATAATGCTGTACATTTTGTGATTTACGCTAACGATACCACTACTCTGCAGCGCATCATATCTTTAGGACGTATTTTCCAATGCGAATGGTACCCTCTCGACATTACCATCATGGAGTAAAGGCAATTCTCTTATCAATAACAATGAAACTAAGCCAGTCCACTTCACGCCTAAAAACCACAAAAGTCGACGTACGAGACTCACTGGTAGCAAACAATTCAGATATTCCCACTGTACCCTTTGTCAAATCTCTGTGTATTGTTTGAACAGCATATATAATAAAACGAGCACAATCATTTTGTCATCTCTATAATCTCACGTGTTACTGGCGTCCTTTCTAAGCTACTTTTATGTTTACAAAAAAGTCTTGCTCTTAGTATATAAATCTTTTATTTTCTGCGAGATATACACTGCTGTCGTTTGTTAAGGAATACTGCTACTAACATGAAGATTACCAAAATTTACAAATCACAGATAAAGGCAGTTCGAATAATCAATAATGTAGCACATGACAGCCGCAGATACCCTATCTTTACAGAACTGAATCTGTCATGTATCTCTGAAATTTACAGAACAATGTTAACCAAGCGTTTCGAAACAGGCATTAAAAGAAACAGCAATGCTCTTAGGAGTACCACAAACTTATCTCCTAAAGTATACACACGCAAAACTCGACAAGTTAAGCAATGGCGAATTCCGCCTCTGTGCATTAATGATGGTCAAGAAATGAGGAAGTATCTTCTCTGCTTTTTCTTCAAATAACTTATTTTCGAATTTATCAGATGTATGTAACCGTATGACCTTGTACTGTGGGTACAAAACTCTTCAGGACGCGTCATCGGGAGCCGAAGCTGATAGCTCTGTAATTACCTCCTGACTGGAGATCACGCTTGTCGAGGTGAAAGTGGGACTTGCGTGCTATGATGAGTGTTGTTGATAGCCGGCGAAGATTAACAAGGCAGCTTTTAGCCAAAATTGCTCATTGGCCGTCCTGGGTAATTTTTTCCCCATAGTACCTACGCTTGTTGTATGTCAGCATGGGCACGGGACCCAGACTCATCCAACTGCTACATTTCATCTTATCTCCCTCATCGCTACCACCCTACCTTGACGGTCCAACTTTGCTCAACATGTGGCATGGTCAAGGCCACCCTCATGAAATATCTTTTGGAATGCCCCATACCCAACCACTCACGCCCCCCTCCCCCTCATGGGAGGCCGCTCTGCTAGCTGCTCAACCAGCTGGCCAAACGTGGTTAGTTGACTGAGCTGTCCGTGAAGCCCAGGCCCGTGGACTATTGGACAAGTAGGAGCCTACCCATGATGACTTTTAGTTCTCTCCTTAAAACAAAGTTGTTCCGTTCTTTCCTTAAAACAAAGTTGTTCCCTCTCCTCCGTCATGCCCATCAAGGGGCGTTTTGTTTTCGGCCCCTCAACATCGTTGACATTAAACATAAACTGATCGATTATCTTGCATACCCAAAAAGGGAGTACATTATCAGATATATCTATACATATGTAACCACTTTTTGGTATTATCAGGCACTTCTTGTATTCATAATAAAACTGTTGAAACTTGCCTTCCTCACTCTTTTTCTGTGTCGACTTTTTAAGCGCTAAAAAGAACTATAGGTATGACGGCTTTTCCAACAAAAATTGTTGCAGCTTTTCGGCTAACTTGCGCAGAATATTCTTCCTAATATGTTGCAAACTTATATATACATATATTCTGGTTACGAGGCTATATATACATGGCGCTTTTGAGAACTATGTAAAACAAAAGCGATGCCAACATTTAAGACGAACGGCAGATTGGACGAGCCGGTTTTGCATAGTTGCTTAAAAAACAGCGCTACGGCCACAGGACAGAGAAGAAGAGAAGGGCGCGTCTGTGTCCATTTCTTCTTCCCAGTCCTGTGTCCGTGGCGCTGTTATAAATCACTATCTAACATTTAAGCATGCTTTTGACTCAGACAGTAACACAACACATTACTGTAGCCCAAGTGATCAGGCTCGCGCTAGATAGACGATTCAATTATGTGAACATTGGAAGAGCAGCTTTCCAACTGAAAAAAAATTGCAGAGCATACTTATATGCTGAACAAAAAAGTATCACGCCAGCGGCATTCCAGAAAGGCCACAAAATGTGATACTTGTTCAAAAGGGATCAATGGCACAACGAACCTCTGATAACGATGAATAGAATTAGTCATGGAGCATTCAAGAATTTTTTCGTCATATTTGGACACGCCCAAGGTTCATACAAGTTCTTGGATTAACTTGTTAACTTGCCTCGTGGGTACTCGTCAGTCTCGCCCATCGGCTGGTCTATTCGAACTTGGAAGCTGTTCACAAGAATCACCTACTTAATTAAGCTCTTCAATATGACAGCTGGGCGAGACGTTGGTAATGTAGATGAAATAGTTACTCTGCTGCAGTCAGTGATTTTACGAATACGCTGGATTCTGCTAATGTCCACTTACATATCTGTACTGGTATGTCTTAGCATAAGGTATGTGAGCCAGGAAGTCTTCCATTTTGACAATGTGCTTTGTCAGGTCTTCTGGTTTATGCGCGCTTGGGAGTGGATGTGTTCTTGCGCATTCTGGCTTAGCGTCTTAAATCTATGACAGGTGCGACTTCGCTTCGGCGCAGGGCGTAATTATTAAGAGGTTTTTAAGATTGCCTTACATAGCAAGGTACAGTCGTGCGGTAGAGTGTAGAGACCACACAAATGGCGCCCAGTGCGATTTTTCTTTGTATGTAGGCGTGCCCCGCAGAAGTGTTTGGGCCGACAAGCTAACATATTTCGTCAGCCACCGTATGCATTTCCTAAGAGCAGGCGCTGCAACTTCAGAGAAGGCCGGCGCATTGTGTTGTTAGTTCGCATGGTCTCTCCACTTTTTCGCAGTGGTGTACGCTGCATCAAAGACCACTTGTATCCTACAGAAACGGCAACAGTGTATTGAGTACACAGTAATGTCACTCTGGAAATCGAGTGGCTGTACTCGCCTATCAGCGCATTTCGGTATCCTCAGCTGATATCGAGCTTTAAACTATTCCAAATTTTAATATAGCCTTAATTTATGCGCCCAGATAGCACAATGAAATGAAGCGTTTATGGAAGCGGGTGAATAGTGGCGCCTTTGTCATGGAAAATATTTCGCAGAGAAAGGCGCAGGAGCAGAGAAAGAGAAAGCTAAGGTGAGGTTCAGGGTGAATTCACCAAATGGTAGATTTCCCCCGGAAACTGCCAGCTATTTCTAAGCTCTACTGCTGGAAGTTGGTGGAGCTGGCTGTCTCTTTGCTTCTACCGCATTTAAGCTTCGTTCTGCCCATTCATCTCAGCGTTTACGGATCGCACCATGGCGGCACCTTGCCCTTGACGTTTTCGATAAGCTGGCATGCAAACAGCAATGTGCCTTCCCAAACGCACATCTGCACAACATATTACATCGGTAACAAGAACTTATGTAGATGTTGCAGAACAGTGCTGCCTGAAGCACACAGATGCTCGCCTTAAAGTGGGCCATCCTTCATGATACATGCGCCTTGCACGTTTCATGCAGCGCAGAGTTCTCCAAACGCAGACTGTCCCATCACGCCTGCCCTTGGCTAATATTCGTACTCCAAACGGACCGTCGCTCCTCGTCATAGTTTACAAAATTTCCCATTTCTAGACGATCCTGAGAGTAAAGCTTTCCGAAACCTACAGCTCCTTATCATCATCACCATAATAATCATATCAGATACAGAGGACGACAAACGGCCCTCTTCCCTTGTATATTTACACTTTTGCCCTACTTACTCTTCTACAATATCTACAGCTTACACCAATGCACAGAAATTTATTCGCGGTAAATAAGCGTATACCAAACCGAGCAACCGTTCAGTCTTGCCTCTTTTGTTATGCACAAACATCCCACACAAAAAAAAATACTGCTGAAACTCAGAACCCATCTACAAGCCGGAATTACAATCTCATCTTTTCCTTCATATGCGTAAGCAATAAGTAGACATTGTAGCAGGAACCTATTCGAGCGCCATGGTGAGTGGATCACCCATTCTTTTTTTCAGGCTAGAAAACTTAAAATTTGTAGTGTTCCCCTATAGAAAAATCTCAAATGGATGCGTATGTGTCTCGTATGAATTTATATGTGTCTAGTATGTGGTCTTACGTGGCGTGACCTCGTCAGGCACTTTTCCGCCTTTTGTCACGTCCCCCAAGACAATAGTCTTGTATTATTGTCTTGAATAAAAAATGATTGATTGATTGATTGATTGATATGTGTCCAATATGTGTTTCGTATAGGCTGATAAGTGTCCCTGGTATCCCTCGTATGGGCTGATATGTGTCCTTCGTATGCCTCGTATGGGCCTAAGTGTCCCTCGTATGCCTCGTATGTGCTGATACGTGTCTATCGTATCAGTTGTTTGAGCCGAAATATGGATCTCGTATCACCCGAATGGGCCGATGTGTCTTTCGTATCACTCATTTGAGCCAATATGCAGCTCTCGTATCACTCATATGGGTGAACTGCGTCTCAGAGTCAGCTCATATTGCCACGGACTCGAAGACGACAAAGTTGGCAGTGGCGCGGCACGGAGCGCTCGCCACCGCCCACCGCCCACCGCCAGGCCCACCGCCATTAAAACATTCCATCGCCATATGTTATGTAGTACTGTGTTCACCTGCTTGCCGTCACGTAACATTTGGCTAGAGGTGCGGAGTTCATCCCCATCTTGGTCCTGGAGCTTCGGCGTCCTGCGTGTGCCGTGGTCGTCGGTCGTGTGTTCCTGCCCGCACCGCCCGGTTGTGCCCCAGCCCGCCAGACCAGAAACGACCATGTCTTTCACTCCAGACCCGTCCCCTGCCCCGACCAGAAGGCACAACTTGACGACGCCGCCGCTACTCGAACCTATGACCCCACCGACCCTAGTAGCCGCAAACATATTCGAACACAGCCCCTGCCCATGCCGTTCGGTGTGTTCATGGGCCTCGGCCGTCGGCTCAAGGTGACCTAGCTAGCTACGGCCCGGAAGCTTCCTGGACCACCGCTCATATCTGATCATCATCTGTTCATCTCTTTCATCGGGGCGGCAAACCCTGCATCTTCTTCTCTTCTGTGTTCATCCGTCCTGTCACGCTCATTGTCACACCCTGCGTTTCGTCTTCACGGCGGTTCTTCTAGTTCGCGCGATCGGGACGATCGCTCGGCAGCCCTGGGTAGTGTCACGGACTCGAAGACGACAAAGTGGGCAGTGGCGCGGCACGGAGCTCTCGCGCTAGGCCCACCGCCAATAAATCATTTCATCGCCATCTGTTATGTAGTACTCTTCACCAGCTTGCCCCACGTAACAATATGTGTGCCTTTTATAAGGCTCGTTTGAAATTAAATGGATTATATTTCATCTTGTCTTTCACGCGGTGCACTTGAGCTCATAATTAAAGAACACAGGTGATCAAATTAGATCCCTCTAATGTGGTGGGATGTTAAATCCCAAGTATAGTACCATTTTACGCTGTATCAGCTTAGCACATGTATGAACAAGCATATGGCATTCCAATATACTGTCCTGTTTCAAAGCTACATCTCAGCTGAAGCACACACATTCGAAAAAAAGTTTTAAAAACCCTAAGGAAAAGTAAAATTAAGCCAAGAACACCACCTAAACCTTAATAGATAATGAGGCCACAAAACATTGGTCCATGTGGTAAATGACTCAAGTAGCTTACAATAATAAGGAAGTTACTATACAGATGCAAAAATTTCCTATACATATACCCCAAGCTTTAGAGGTGTGTTGAACTATTTGCCTCCTTGTCTATAACATTCTAATTACTGAAAGTGAAAGATATAAACATAAAGCTTCAGATGTCTTTTTTCAGAGGTGTAATTCATTTTTTGATATAGTCCCCCACTTACACAGATGCCCGTGCGTCATCGATGCACTATTGTTTACATGCCCTCAGAGAAGAATGAGGCTGATAACCCCAAATGGGCACTAAATGTCTTCAAATGTTTCCTCTGCTACGGAATAGCCAGCAGCTACAAGGCACTAGGTCAGAACTATTGGTGGGTGATGCAGGACATCCCGAACCTGCAGTTTATTCAACACGGCGGTGTTGCCACCTAACATGTTGTCATGCCAAGCATTGTCGCGTTAAATTCTGTTTTTTTTAGGACAAACTTAAAGCAAAAGTGCACGGACCTTCAGCATCCTCAAGTTCAAGAATGCCCGCAATAACCGTCTGCTTCATGTGACAATAATCACAAATAAATTCACCCACATGTGCCATGAGCTCAGATGTGATGCAGACAGCGGGCATCCACTGTACTCCTCGTCTTTCACACTCAACACAGCTGGATCTTGCATGTACGTACAGTTTGTACCCACCTTCTGACTGGAAACATAACATACCCATTACCATAAATCGGACTCATTCGATGGTGAATAATGATAAGGAGAACACCTTCTGCCATCCAAAATTTGGTTTCGATAAACGGTTATCACCGTACACTGATGTATACTAACATTTTCCTTGTGACTACTTCAATATCAGTGGCGTCATGCGCAAAATGAAAATATCATGAAAAGTGGGAACATCAAACTTTCTTTTCATTCTAACGTAACGTCTTTTCCTTTCATGAGGAAAAGAATGTGTTACAGGCCAAGAGGTAAAAAATATACTGATAATCCCTCGTATAAACAGAATCCACCAATACCACCTGTTTAATGAAACCACACTACATAATACACAAAAACACTACATACTATATCATGACACAAGAGTAAGAGTTTTGTACACAGACCACACGAACAACACAGCAGCAAGTGACATACAATATTAGTTACATTTCTCCATATTTACTATACTCAAATACAACTTAAGAATGAAGTGGCAGATGCCTCTCAAAGGACGAGGCATTGTAATGAGCATGGCGGTGGACACAACCAGCAGTGCATGCGAGTCTTGATGATGACGATGAGATATGAGCCCGTTAACCGGCCAATGTGATTCATGAAACGTCTGCGTATACAAGCCGAGCACATCGAGCACTACCACAATGAGATTAGCAAAAATGAGAATGACAATGTCTGTAATGAGCTATTGTAGACGTCATGGCGGAGGGCTACAGGTTAGTTTCAACCGCATATGCGCTGACAAAGCACAGCAATGAGGCGTGTTTTCCACTTCACCTTTATCAACATGTGGCTGCCCTAGCCTGGATTTGACTCAGCTCCCTTGGGCGTAGACCACAATGGAGTGAATAAATGTCCATCCAAACAACTGTGATGTGACGACTAAATAACTGAATATGGAAAGGTAATGACAAAAAGAAAAGTGGGCCATATATGCCCTCTTCATTGTGTGAACATATCCACCCATCTGAAAACAAACATAAAAATAAAAAGACAGCAAGTGTCACCTGCTGAAGAAATAAACAGCCTAAACGCTAATACACCTTCATTCCCAGAAATGGAGCTACTTGTCACAAGGCAATGGGTGTTGTAGGCACGCAGCAACCCAATTATATAGTGTGCGCCATCCTGATTGGCTCAGGTTGTCGTACCTTCTATGCAAACAACTTGCGAAGTGGATTATATAGAAGCGTTTGCCACTTCATTCTTGAGTTTTATTCAACTATAGTTTACACAACACACAAAAGAAAATACTGCTTCTCAAAGGAACACTAAGGACATGTCCACGCAATTTCTGTTCTTAGTAAAAATATGTTGTATGGCCCTTTCTAACCATTCTGTTACTTCTTTAGCAGCAAAATATATATTTATTGTTAGGAAAACTGGATTTAAAAATGAGTTTTCTTCTCTCGCTACTTCATTCAAATTCATATCTAGACTGAGAAATGCTTTGTCATCCCTGCTAGAAAGTGAATGGTGGGAAACCAGTCTTGGCACCACCACAATTTCCTTGAGAAAAGGGCTGGTGGTGATGATACCTGTATTCAATTTTTTACCTTTACCAGCTTAAAAAGTTTTTAATGAAAGTAACCACTTCGGAATTGGAATGCAGAAATCTGTTGATACATAGCAACTGGAATTTGCCTTCAGTGTTCATTTAAACATGATACCTAACACTGCACCTTTGGTGTTCACACACTGACAAAAAAAAAGTTAGTGATGAGCTGTCATGAACTGAATTGGTTGGTCATGTAAAACAGAGGTTGCAAAGACAGTTTACATCTGAAATGCCTTGGTTAAGGATAAGAACAGTTTTAAGATACCTTTCAATGCAACACATATACAATTTATCCCAGGTTTGTGAGGGTTGTTTACAGTAAGGTATGGGTTACAACAGCTGTGGGTTACCCACAGTCAGCTGTGGGTTTCTATATTACAGTCCCATTAAAATTATATCAGTACGGCAGAATTATAGCCAGTACTATGCAGCACAAAATGTGCAGAAGAGAGGAAGGGGACTGTGCACACATGTTACATATTGGCATGATTTTTAACTTTATGCTAACATAACGATCATTGTTCAACATATTTGCTCAGTACCTGCAAGTGTCAGAGGCATCAATCACGATAACATGGACAGCTAGATGAGTTAGTTGTTTCATTCTAAAAAGGAACAACATGAAACAATGATGAACTTGCCTTTAAAGCGAAGTGCTATATTTGTGTTCATGGCATTTTTGGAGCTTCTCACCTTTCATTTGTATTTTGCATGCCACCATTGTTACATGGGTATCGAAACTGTACATACAAAAAGCCAGTATCTGCCAGTGTCTCATCTATTGTGAACAAGATTTTTCTTAGCTATGAAAAGAGGACCTTACAAACTGCGTTGGAAAGCTTTCATAACAGGATTTTGGAGTATGTCAGCGACTACCTGTTTTTTTCCTATGGACAGAAACAATAGGCAACATGGGCTGCGACAAGTTGAAAATGCTGTGGAGAGTATGCTGACAACTCTCCTGGGGATTAGTAATCCGTTCAGAGTGGGCCTCGACAAGCTCACCCTGACTGCCGGCATTGCTAATGACCACAAAAGGGTAGCCATAACTACCACAACTACTCAGTGCCACCAGAAGGCAGGGAACCACGAGCAGATGCCAAAACAAATTCCCGCCATCTCCCATCTCTCATTTCTTTCTTCAGGTTTGCACAGTACCCCGGTAGTATATCTGATTGAATGTTTTAGGGTGGCTGTTTGCATCTGCCAGCCTGTTTCCTATCGGAGTGGCTTATCCGCTACCGTGCTATCAACTACATGTTCTAAGACCCTTGCTGTGACATGCAGTAAAAGTAGCTCAAAAACTTAGCTTAGGCACACAATGCTACCAGCATGAGTGTTACTCTACAAGTGGACGCATCAGATTTGTGTGGTCAATTATTCGCTGAAGAGAAGCACAAAAGCTGGACCTGCGACATGCACTGTGCTGGAATATGGATGCCCTGAGGAGCACGAAGCATCACATGCTCATAACACAGCCAGCGAGCCGATCACGTATCTATAAGGCCGCCTACACGTATGTTTTTTTTTCTTGCAGAAATAAAGGGTTTATTTGAAATATGTCAATAAAAGAATTCCAAAAAGTTCCTATAGTTCGATGAAAGTTATATATTCGGAAAAAGACAATCCGGTATACACTGCTAACTGGCTTCAAAGATCTTTCCTGACCGAATGCTTCGTCGAATCGAACATCTCTGAGAACACCTCGGACGTTTTAAACTTGTTTACCAATAGACATCAGCTTTGCGACCAATATCAGATATACAATATGCGAGATATACCCACTCCAGCGGGCCGATCACGTATCTATAGGGCCGCCTACCCGAGTTCAGGTGGGCTATACTGAAGACCCACGAAGCGGGGGCGGGGGGGGGGCAATGGGAAAGGTCTCCCCCCCCACACATTTTCTAGGAGGGGATGCGCCCCCTCCCCCAATCTCCATTCGCTTCTACTTGGATCAGATTTCTGAAAATTGAAACATATTAGTTCTAGGACTCTTTTAATTCAAAGCACAATGGGGCTGCATGAGCTGCTTGGCTTAGTAGCCAGTTGTAAAGCATTTCGTATATGAGCAACCTAAACCGGTCATGTCCCTACAGCATTCGATCGACTATATATTTCGACCTTACCGTGTACATGATCATGATTAGCAGAATTTAAAAAAAACTATACACAGGCTTTTTTAATGGAATTGATCACTCCTCGTGCGCACAGCTTCCCACCTATAAACTCCTCATTTCAATTAATTTTATATTGCCATAAATCTTTGCACCGTTTGTTCGTTCGCACTCACAACCGCCGGCACGCGGCTTTATCATTTTGTTTTGGAATGCGAGGTGCGACCAGACTTATGCCGTCATGGCCACGTGCAAATAATTCCACATTTTTTCAGATTCTTGCTGCTTTTGGTCGTTTATCTTGAAGGTTCCTTGCCAGCTTTAAGTTCAGCACGACAAAAGAACTGCATGACATTCAGGTCGATGACCGCCGAGCACGCATAATTAAGCCTATCGCAGCCGCCGAGTAATAATATTGGGCGTGAGTCAGCCCTTTAAACAGTTAATTTTAGAAGCCTTTTCGTTGTCTTCCTGACAGCCGAAATGTCGTTACCGCAACGTGATACTTTGCAACAAGCTTTGAACATTGAAAAAAATATATATAAAAATTATTATGTATATGAGCATTAAATAAATAAATAATAAAATAAGCTCGAAGTCCTGCCCTCCCACTAAAAAAAGAGTTCCGGAGTCCCTGGCTATACTAATTATCTCGAGCATAGCCCAAACCTTCACACACCGCCATTACGACCCGGACGCGACAGCGGTGTGAAAGAGAGCACTGCGAAACTATACTTATAGAACTCCTCGATCACCTCGATCGAGGGCGCGGTTGTGCTACCCAGTTCCGTGTTCTAGCGCACACTAGCAGTTTATTTTTGAGAGCCTCTTCCTCCTCGTGCCTTGCACACTTCTGATTTTTTAACATGAATTCTTTCGGTGCATCAATTTACCTATTCAGCAATCTATATTTCCCCTTTTGCTGGTCCTAAGTCGCTGATTTCAGGTGAGTGGCAAGCCACCCTATTCACACTCCATGGGCAGTCATAGGTTCAAGACCGATTTGACGGGCTAGTTGGTTCTGCCGTTGGTTCTGCTTATGTTGGACCAACGCTCTGTGGCACGGCTTGACATGGACCTCATAACTATTTCCCCTTCAAAGTAGTATTTGTAACTTTTCAACTATAAGTATTTCATGGTGTGTAGAGCACCGCGTCGTCTGCTACTACATGCGGTCAATCAGCAGTCAACTGGATGGCTGGATGCACTGCACGAGGAGGCTGCGACATGGAGCGGTATAGAGATCACGGTCGGAGACGCAAGTTCTGCCGCAGGAAATAAACAGACGAAATTGAACGAATAAAACTCATTTATTATTCCCGTTTGTAACGAACAGGTCATCATCATCATCATCATCGTATGCAGCTCCCTGTGCGGTCCGCATCGCCAAGCCAATCCAAGTCTGCGGTCGTTCGCGTCCAACGTTTGCGTCATCACTCAGCACTGTGTCGGTGTGTGTGGTTGTTACAGTTATTAGATTGTGTGTTTTGCAGCCACATGTGACACTTCCGCTATGGGTTCGTCAGCTGCGGCGAGCTATGCGTACGTGAAATACTTCGACCGACGGCGCAAAAGCTATCGTACACGTCTCTATGTCGTCCTTGTTTCCTTTGCGCTACACCTTTCCATGATGCCTCACCGACTAGCGTTAGCGATCTGGCGAAAAAAAGGACGTCTACTGGTGCGGCGGAAATGATGAGAAGGCATTCTATTCCGCCAAAGTAATGGAGATTGGAGGTGAGTTTTGCAGTTACTTCGCTAAGTGGTCAGATTTCAGAAGTGCGAAACGTGTGATGCGTGTACAGTCAAGCCTAACGCTTTTAGCAAAGCTTGGTGGCGTTTTACATAAAGTCGATGCACATGCTTTTTTACTGTTGCGAACACTTGCAGAACGCTTACGATACCACTTCCTCTGTGCTTGTTATACGTGCACGCAGCAGCCCAGCGCACGCTTCCCAAAGAAGGGAAAAACTGCGTGGTCGCGTTGTAGCAGGTCTCGACGTAAGCGTCACTCTGAGCGAAATAATATATCGTGATTTTTTTCATGAATTCAAGTAATTGCATGAGGCAGGGGGAAATCGGCTGTGTTCAGATCTGCTAATTTTTCGCATCATATCATTTTTGGAAAGCAATGAACGCGACACACTAACTGATCCGTTTCCGTAGCTTGCCCTGTGTTTGCTGTCGCTTTCATTATTTTATCTCTCATTTCTTGTGTTCCAGTAACAAAAGCGGAGCTTATCCAGAGGGTGTCCAAGAGAAAAATCACTGCAATGGACCTTGAAAAGTCTGAGCCAGCAACAACAGTTGCACAGATACATGTATGTACTGGGCGAAGTTTTACTGCGGATGCCTCTGCTACTGCCACTCGCACGCTTACCAGTCGCAATATGTACATTACATACAAGCATACTTCAGAGCCAGACAGGTCACTCTCTCTCTCTCTCTCTCTGTGTAAAACGTTTATGGTTTCGGGAAGCAACCAGGCTCCCTTCAGCAACAAAGAGCCTTGTAGCGGATCTTTGAATGGTAGTATAGACATATTGCTTAAATGCCACCGTTGTGAAAGATTGCGTAGGACACTAGAGAACCGCATGTGGAATGGAAGCATCGTGCTAACTTTTGTTCTCTCATGCATGGTGTGCTTGATGTCAGCTCAAAGGTTCATTTTTTGTGTTGCCTCCTCGCGTTGTTGTCTAAAATATTTATGGTTTTGGGGAGCAGCCAGGCTGCCTTCAGCAATAGAGAGCCTTGTAGCGAGCCCACCGATATGGCGTTGCGGGACAGCGCACTTCTCGCATTGCACCACGTTGTCTTAGCTTCGGCTTGCAACTCGGTGGCCTGTTTTCTCAGTGCCATGATGCTGGTTAAATATATGTATTGCTGGAAATTTATAAGCCCTGCTATTCTTTGGTTATGCGGCTTACCAAAGCGAATCGGTCCACGTGAGAAGCGGATAAGGCCTCTGTTAATTATTATTCACGAGGGGTCTTTAACATGCACACACATTGCACAGCCCTTGGGCATACTTGCATTTCATCATCCATTGAAATGCGGTAACCACGCGCCCATCCGCAACCTCAGTTTCTGTGACTGCTGGGTTCGCTCTTTTATATTATCTGGGAACAGAGCGGATCCAGAAAAAGCGACCAGCGTGGCAGGCTATTACAACGCACTACAAATAGGGTCCTGTGAATGATCGCTTGAGCTTATAAATGCATTGTCGCACAGCCTGCTTAATGCTGGAATCAATGACATCCATAAAACAAAAATTTTGTGATGAGTTAAACGTATTCTGATTTCTTTCATACCCATACAACTGTAGATGATGTTTATCAGTTCTTTAATAAAATTCAATGCGGAGCGGTGCAGTCTGTGAACACTTTCGTGCGAGGCGTATTATGAGTAAACTGTGGCCGAGAAGAATCACATTGATTTCATCGATCTGCGCAGAGATTAGCAGCTGCTGCAAAGTATCTCATAGGCGTCACACAGCACGCGCATAAAATGAAGTTCTCCGCTATCCACGTCACTTGCATAGTGCGGTAAAGCTCTGAGGAAGCCTTACCGCGCTTGCTCAATGCAGACCGCCCAACTGCAGAGTCGGGGCACCCGAGATCGATCTCAGCTGCGGAGACCCCGTTTGAGTGGAAGTCAAACGCAAAACAGCTGTTTAAAGCGCGATTTCAGTGAAAGTTACCACCCTCCCCATGGTCGTCTTCGTTCGGGGCCGTGTTGGCGTCCCAAGAAGCCCGATTCGCTTTGGTAAGCTGCATAACCGAACAATAGCAGGGCTTCTAAATTTCCAACAATACATATATTTAACCGGTATTGTGGCACTGAGAAAACAGGCCACTGAGTTGCAAGCCGAAGCAAAGACAACACGCTGCAATGAGAGATGTGCGCTTTCCCGAAACACCGGATCGGTGTGCTCGCTACAAGGCTCTCTATTGCTCCACGTTTCTGCCCCATAGGTGGGTACTGGTAAGATACAGCTGTTGTACACTTTTCTCTTGAGGAATATTGGTAAACTGTCATTCATGACCTGAGAGACCCTGCCATTTGCGCTCCATCGCACTCTTATCCTTCTAGTTATTCCCTTATGATCTTGATCAGTTGTCACTATGGATACCTGCCTTAAATAGACGTATTCCTTTACCACTTCCCATACCTCGCTACCAATTGTGAACTGCTGCTCCCTTGCTAGACTGTTGCGAATAGGAGAAAAGCACAAAGTAATCCATGTATAATAATGCCTGATGCCTCATTAGAAAGTGAAAACACACACCCAAAAGAGAGATGTTTATACTCTTTTAAAGCTAGTTGGTGCATTACAGAATGTTACAGCCACCAGTCACCAGTGTTACCAATCAAACCCTTTAACATCATATTTTGAGCTGTTGATTGAAATCAAGTTTCTTTGTGTTCTAGTTAATGGTGTTTCATTATTTCTTTGCTCCTTATTTGAAAAAATTAATTCTCGGGACTCTGACCAGGCTCAACAAGTGTAATGTGATAGTAAACTCAGTATGTTTTGAAATCCTCTGAAGTTGCCCTTTAATTTGCCTTGTACCTTAGTCTTTTGTAGTAAATGTGAACACTTTTCATACTTTGCAGTCTTCCACTATCATCGATCCTCCTGCACCACAGAACCCGGATATCTTCCTGAGGTCCGCAGCCAGGTATGAAGGTCGCATATTTAGAATGTAAGACAGACAAGTGGGCTTTGATGCCGCATCGGCCAGTGCTGACGAAGGAGCAAAACACAGATGGAAGACGAGGCTGACAAAGTTCAGCTTGGTGCTCAGGAACGCTTGGCTACCGGGGTGCGCCGTGCTAACAAAGATTGTGGCCGTCCACACTTCTTGTTTGATTTGCGTCTTTACACTTGTGGAGGGGCTGGGTGCGCGGTGCTAACAAGAAGTGTCGACGGCCACAATCTTTGCTAGTACAGCGCACTTCGGTAGCCAAGCGTTCCTGTGCGCCAAAGTGAACTTTGTCAGCCTCGTCTTCCGCCTGTGTTTTGCTCCTTCTTCAGCACGGGGCGCTGGGGCATCAAAGCCCAATTGTCGATCTTACAAGAATGATTTTGTAAGCTTGAAATGCTTTTAGCTCTCATCTGTGATAAATGCAGGCAAACAATCTAGAAACTGGAAACATGGGGATGAGCATCACTGCACACGTCTTGGAAATGCGAAATTTTCCGTCCGAATGATAAGAAGCAGAAAAAAAAATTGCCTGCAGAGCAGCCATAGGCACAATTTTAACCTGTGGCAGCTCAGAGCAGCTTTGCTTAGCGATGGCTTTGTGGTTGAAATCCAGTTTTTGTTTGTGTTATAGTTGTTGACGTTTCATTATTTTGCAGAATTATTTCTTGCAACTGAGACAAGGTTCAAGAAGAGTAATGTGTTAGAAAACTGAATGTGCTTTAAAATCTCCTGGAGATGCCATTTAAAGGAACTCTGAGGAGATATTGAAGTTGGCTTGTATCGATAGAATATTACCTCCTGATCACAAAAACACCAGTCTTACTGAAAAACAAAGCTCTTGCAAAGAACAAAATAGCAAGAGCCAAAATATAGGTATCGCCTTCACAGGGCAATCTCGCAAGTACAAGCGTGATGAAGTCATTGAACAAGAGACGCCACTTTGGAAGAATTTTCCTTCCTACATGAAGCTGCGAATCTCTGAGGCTGACAAAGGAAGGTTGCGCGGTTCAATATTGAAGTAAGTTTTGTTTTAAAACCAATAGTGCACTTTTATCACACAAGGAACACAGACAAAAGACAACCGGAATGTTGGAAGCAAAGAAAGCCGATGCTTGGCAGCGCCACAGGCGGCCAGGAGAGTTTCGACTTATGGCGCTTCGCGTCTATGAGCTTTGTGTGCCTCATGGTTTTGTTTTTGACAGGTCTCGATTTGCAAGCGCCGAACAGCAGAGGAACTCCAAGTGCCGCTTCAAGTGCTAGTTAACCTTTGAAGGAGCCTGTTAAGGCTGGTCAGATGATTGCCGCGGTCGATGAAAAACTATGATGGCACGATGGTCGGTGATCGTACAAGGCAGTGCGCAGTACAAAGTGCACTTGGGTCTTCGCACGCACGCCCAGCGCAACATTCCTGGCTGTGCCAGTCAACTTCAAACTACTTAACGAAAATCGTTTGTTAGAGACGGGAGACAAGGTACAAGGCAGTCAAGAAAAATATGCTGATGGCCTAGCTCTGTTAGGCGAGCATATACGTAGCGAAAGCGCGGAGACTTCTGCATCGAAAGAATGTATTCACTAGATGCGTCTTTATTCATGGTTAAATCTTGAGCCGTCGTGGCGTAGTGGTAGAGTCTCCCCCCTCAAACTACAAAGGCCCTTGTTCGATTCCAAGCCTCGGCACAGGTTTTTTTTTTAATCAGTGAGTGGGCGGGGGGTTTCAGTGGCGCGCATAGATGCCGCCACCGATTACGTTGGCTAGCGGATAAGCGCAGGCTCTGTTAAAGGGCCCATGAGGAGAACTCAATCAAATTTTTTATGTTAGCAAAATCTGATAGATCGGCATTTCACGGCTTTGTTGCCGCCTGTCTGGGAGCGAAAGATGCATTTATTTCAAAGAAATTTGGATTCAAAGTTGAAAAAGTTTTTCTCGCCTCTCCGATTCAAACTCGGGAACTTTATGACATCACGGCGCACTCTTATGACGTTACAAGACGCCGTGACGTGAAACGTGACGTAAGCGCAGACGTTGTGATTTCTCGCGGCTAGCGGTGCGGTCTAGCAGCTGAAATGAAAGCTACTGCCACCGCACGTTGAAGGCATCTATCGGGGGTCGCTACCGTCGCTTCGTTTACGTTTGCACCGATGTCTTGCCTGCGTTACGATGGATTCCGTTCCCGAACCTGACGACGAAGTTCTCGCAAAAACTCCGGCCTTCATTTCAGCGACCTCAGCCCCACAGAGCGTGCAATGCTTTTGAGGGAGCACGGTTAGGATAGGCGCCGGCGGGTCGTTTCCCCTTTCCGCCGTGAGCAGCCGTTGCAAATTAATTATCATAACCCCAGTGCGGGGAGTCGCAAGGGGCCAGGACAAGGTCGGTGCGTCGCGCCCATTGGAGGCTGGCTGGGGCTTAGGGGCGAACGGATTGCGATTCCTTGAACGGCGCGGTTGCACGGTGCAGCAGGTGGCATCGAGGTCTCCCACGGTTGCAAGGGCCAGGTTATTTATTTTATTTTTTGCCACAAAAACGGATGGGTGCTCAAGGGCGCTTGCGTTTAAAGTTGGCGGCTTGAAAATAAAGCCCACGCTTCAATGCCTTCCGCGCGTTTCCGGCGGTACGGGGCCTACTGGATCGCGCTCTCTCGCCCACTTGCATGTACCATCAGATGTGTACTGTGAACGGATTAAATTAGCTGAGAGCTCGAACAGAACAGCTCCGTCCAACTGCCGAAGCTGTTGAATGACGTAACAACGCGTACCTCACCACGGAGCTGAATCGGTCTGGCCGGGCCGGCGGCGGCTGACGCACCCTTCGCGAATTAGAGACATGCTTAACGTCTCCGCCAGTGCGGTCAGAGTGCGCCGAAACCGCCGAACGCGTCGGCGGTCAAGCACAGTTAGAGCATAGAGGGTCCCGGTTTGGCCGACGTGACGTCGCCATGAAGCGCGCGCGCGCATTACTCCGGTGTGTAAACGCACCTTAACATAGCCTGCGCTTAACCGCGAACAAACGTATTCAGTGGTGGCATCTATGGGAGCCAAGGAAGCCCCCCGCCCACTCACTGAATAAAAACAAAAACCGTTGCCGAGGCTCGGAATCGAACCAGGGCCTTTGTAGCTTGAGGCGGAGACTCTACCACTCCGCCACGACGGCTCAAGATTTAACCATGAGTAAAGACGCATCAGTGAATGCACACTTCCGATGCAGAAGTCTGCGCGCTTTCGCTACGTATATCCTGGCCTGACAGAGGAAGGCCGTCAACAATTTTTTTAACTGACTTGTACCTTGTCTCCCGTCCCTAATAAACGATTTCCGTTAAGTACTTTGAAGTTGACTGGCACAGCCGAGAATGTTTCGCCGGGCGAGCGTGCGAAGACACAAGTGCTCTTTATACTGCGAACTGCCTTGTACGATCACCGACCATCGTGCCATCATAGTTTTTCATCAACCATGGCGATCATTTGACCAGCCTTAACAGGCTTCTTCAAAGGTTAACTAGCACTTGAAGCGGCGCTTGCAGCTCCTCTGCTCTTCGGCACTTGTAAATCGAGGCGCATCAAAAACAAAACCACAGGGTGCGCAAAGCTCATAGACGCGAAGCGCCATAACAAATCGAAACTCTCCTGGCTGCCAGTGGCGCAACCAAACATTGGTTTTCTTTGCTTCCAACATTCAGGTTGTCTTTTTTCTGTATTCCTGGAGTTATAAAAGTGCGCTATCGGTTTTAAAACAAAACTTACTTCTATAGTGAACCACCCAACCTTCTTTTGTGAGACTCAGAGATTCGCAGCTTCCATGTAAAAAGGAACATTCCTCCAAGGTGGCGTCTCTTGTCGTATGATGTCATCACGCTTCTACTTGCGAGATTGCCCTGTGGCGACGATACCTGTATTTTGGTCCTTGCTATTTTCTACCTTACAAGAGCATTGTTTTCAGCAAGAGTGGCGTTTTTGTGATCAGGAGCTTGTATTCTATCTATACTAGGCAACCTCAATATCTCCTCAGTGTCCCTTTAATGCGCGTTTATAGCCTGGCCTAACGCGTGCACGCGCATTGCACACCAACGTCTCGTCGGCCAAAGCGAGATCCTCTATACTCCAACTGCGCTTGACCGGTGACGCGTTCGGCGGCTTAGGCGCACTCTGACCGCACTGGCGGAGACTTGGAGCATGTCTCTATTTCGCGCCGAGTGCGCCAGCTGTGCCGGCCAGACCAGATCGATTCGGTTCCGCGGCGAGGTGCGCGTTGTGACATCATTCAATATCTTCGGTAGTTGGGCGGTGCTGTTCTTTTCGAGCTCTCGGCTACTTTAATCCATTCACAGTACACATCTGAAGGTACATGGAAGTGGGCGAGAGAGTCCGATCCAGTGGACCCTGTACCTCCGGAAACGCGCAGAAGCCGTTGAAGCGTCGGCTTTACTTTCAAGCCGCCTACTTTAAATGCGAGCGCCCTTGAGTACCCATCCGTTTTTGTGGCAAAAAAAATAAATAAATAACCCTTGCCCTTGCAACCGTGGGAGACTTAAACGCCGCCTTCTGCAACGTGCAACCGCGCCGTTCAAGGAATCACAGTCCGTTGACCCCTAAGCTCCGGCCAGCCTCCGATGGGCGCGACGCACTGACCTTGTCCTGTCCCCTCGGGACTCCCCCCACTGGGGTTATGATATTTAATTTGCGAAGGCTGGTCATGCAGAAGTGGGAAACGACCCGCCGGCGCCTAACTGAACCGTGCTCCCTCAAAAGCATCGCACGCTCTGTGGGGCTGAGGTCGCTGAAATGCAGGCCGGAGTTTTTGCTGGAACTTTCCAATCGGGCTTGTGAACGGGATCCATCGTAACGCTGGCAAGACGCCGGTGCAAACGTAAACGAAGCAACGGTAGTGACCCCCGATAGATGCTCTCAACGTGTGGTGGCGGTAGCTTTCATTTTGGCTGCTGCTAGACCACACCGCTAGCCGCGAAAAATCACGGGGTCTGCGTTTACGTCACGTTTCACGTCACTGTGTCCTGTAGCGTCATAAGAGTGCGCCGTGATGTCATAAGAGTTCCCGAGTTTGAATCAGAGTGGAGGGAAAAGCTTTTTCAACTTCGAATCCAAATTTCTTTGAAATAAATGCATCTTTCGCTCCCGGTTAAGCGGCAACAAAGCCATGAAATGCCGAACTATCAGATTTTGCTTACAAAAGAAATTTGAGTTCTCCTCACTCTCCTTATATTGTACTATGTACAGTCTCGGTGAAAAGTGTTAAAGCTACAGCATTCAGCTGCAGTGAAATCAATGTTCCTAGAATGATTCATGTAGTGGGTCATTCTAAACTGTAGTCAAGTAGGAAGCTTCTGTATCGCAAGAAGAAAGCTGCTAGCATTTCAAGGTCACTCGGTCTTTAATATTGCCGTAATGGCTCTGTTATGCGGCTGAAGCGAAAAGCCTTTGGCCTTAAGACTTCACCGACACTGTGCGTTACTACTGTTACAAATGCGAACACTTTGCACACTTTCTAGGCTTCTACTAGCATGGGTCATGCTGCACCACGGAATCTAGGTGTTCTTGCTGAGGTCAATGGCAAGGTACGATGGCTTCTGATATTTAGAACTAGTTTGTAAGCATGAAATGCTTTTAGCTTTCGTTCTTTGCAACTGCAGGCAAACAATCTAGGAACTGTGGAAAAGTATAGGGCGGAGGATCAGTGCACACCTATTGGACACGTGAAATTTTCCATCCAGACGGCATTGAGCGGAAAAAAATTGCCTGCACAGGAGCCCCAGGCACAATTTGAACCTGTGACAGGTCATGGAAGCTTTGCTTAATGAAGGCTTAGATCAATAGACCTTGACCACAACCTCTCACCTTTCATGTTCTAATTAGCACAGCCTCTTGTGCTAGGATTTAATTGCTGTTTTAAATATCCATAATCTTTCATCTGTTAGTTCAGTGCTTCCAAATAATTGGCAGCATTACTGTTGCCAAGGTGCAGTGGAGCCTGAAATAGAGATAAAAAGGCTCATCTATGTTGCCAAAGGCAGACTGATATGATTGCACATGTGACCTGGTGGCCCATCGCGCAGCTCACTCCAAAGAAGAGAGCGATGTGTCATGTTTTATCATTAGTAGCGTTTGCAAGGAAAACTGCCATTTTCTTAATGTTACATATAGGAGTCCTGAGGAATAGGATTTTAGCAGTTTTAATGTGGCAAATAATAACTCTCTCCCCAATCTGTTATAGGGCTTTATACAAAGCATATGTGCAGCTGGTTGCAGGTCCACCTCGGGAGCGGAAATTGTCAGTGCAGAGCGGTGGCGCTGGCTTCTTTCCCGAGGTCGAGACTTCTTGTTTTGCAAGGACGCCACAAAACTTTTGTGCGGTTCCCCACAAATGTGACGCTCCTTTCTGGTGATGCTCCTTCCCCAAAGAGCCTTAGGGGAAAGAGCGTTCGGCAAAGGAGCATCACCGGCTCAGTATGCCAGCAATTCCGTAAGGCTGGTGGCATGCAGAAGCCTCGGATGAGTTCAGAAAAACTAGCAGCTGTGGGCAGTAAGCCTCTTTTATTTAGGTACATTTCCTGACTGACAAAGGCATTTGTTTATTTAAATGTGCATGACTTAAATACCTTTATTTTTACAGCAACAATATGTCTTCAATTTTGTCATGATTAATACTCTTTAAGATGCATTTGATGCATACACCAAAGCTGCACGAGCTGCCGAGGATGAGAAAATGCGAAGAGCAGTTGAATTGCTACGTGGCGGACATGCTGAGGGACATCAAGTAATCATCGCCTGCACCTGCCCCTGTAGTCGTTGACGGTAGTCAGATAAAAATGATAAAATAAAGGCAGCAAGAAAAATTGTTTCATTGACTGCAGCCGGGTATTTAGTGCTGGGATGCAGCATTTTCTGCGCTGAAGGGTTGCAAGTTCATTCAGGTAGCCTACATATTCAGAGCTATTAACTGTACACCAGAGTACGTGTTGCAAGGCCATTGTATCCCCATGACGAGGCCCTCGTATCTGTACGAAGGTACGTGGCCCTCGTATATACGAGGGACGGGTGTGACACGTATCCAATAGCGTATCACACGTATATATGTGTTTCGCCATACATGGAGAGGAACGCGTATGCCATACGAGCACGTATACATACGAGCATATATGTGAACACATATCCAATAATTGCGTATATATGAGACACATATAACACATATATACGAGATTTTTCAATAGGGTCCAGAAGGCACATAATTGTTTTTGCATGCACAGTTAACAAATAACAACAGGTAAGTACGCAGATAAGGCTAAGCAGGCCAGCAGATGATTTGCAACGACATTGGTCCAAGAAGCAGCAATAAAGCCAAGGTATAGCGCGCTTGCCCAACCAAGCATGAGTAAAAGCCAGTTCTGCATTGTGATGAGCCGGCTTTTCAAAGGGGCACCATCTGTTAGCCGACCTGCATTGGGCTACCCGGAGAATTTTTTTTTCTCCGCGGGAACACACGTCTGTCAGCCTCCCGGGATCGATCTTCTAGTTGCAGCAGTTTCATGCAGCCCACTAGGCGGCGGATCTCACTGGAACGCTGCTGACGTCATTTCCAGAATGCGCAGGTAGAGCTTGCATTATTTTGTCTCGGTTTTAGGCATCCGTGGATATACAAATTAGTGAATTGGTAAACTGGTTGTTGGGGAAATGAAATGAACTGGAAAACAGCGTTTTCTGACATGCCTGATGTATAGAGCCATCATCAGATCGACTTGTGCTTTTGGCCTCAATTCGAACAGAGGAATAAGTGGCTGACAGAGCTGCAACAATGGCGGAATGTATGCGCACTATGAGATCTTTACAGAAAAGTGTATCCTAGGTCACCTTTTTTCCGTTTTGAAACTTTGTTGCAATTGCCCTAGTGCCCTGAAAAGTGCGGCGCACTTTACGCGCTAATTGAATGGTACATCTACTGCGTCATCGTGAAGCGCTGCCTGCCAGTTCATGGTCTTGTGTCACTTGTCAACCAGGATTTGGTCACTATGGGGTGCATTAGGTCCCCATGACGCAATTTGTCATCCGGTTTCTAATCGGCTAGTGGAATATGTCAGTTATCAACGCCAGACAAAGGCTAACCTTCAGCGCTCTGGTATTCCCCTCTGGCGTCGAGCCGATGGGTCTACAATATTCTGAAAGGTGTGGAATTCCGCCTTATATGCGCGTAAGTGCGCAATATTTTCCAGCTATTCCCAGAGTCGTCGATGTGTCGGGAGCATTGGGACAAAAAGGGGGCCGGCGCACCGGCATGTTCAATCCCGGCCGTCTCGAGTGTGCTCACCTTCAATCTGAAACTTTATCCTATTTTGTGCGCCTACATAGAGTTCAAATATTCAGTTCGGCGACTTTACGCCACAATAAATCTCCCCCTCCTTGTTTACTTTCAGCTCCTCGCAAATTAAAGAGCCGGCCTCGCTATCCGGGCGCCGAAACCTCCGACGGGTGTACCCGTCATCATGCTTCTGTAGATTCTTTTGCAGCTCTTCCCCAGCCCACCCGAAGCCCGACTTATACGTTCCGCACAACGCAAGAAATCAATAACCTAACTATGTATTTCCGGACTCCCTTATGACTGCCGCAATTTAATCCGTGCTCTTGGAGTTGACTCACGCTTATCATGCGTCGTTCAAGCAACCAATCCGTGCCCAAAATTAGCGCAAAAAAATGTTGCCCTTTCAGCGCCCCTGTCACCGTCTCCGTTCTTTTCTCCACCAAGCGGTCTGTTCCTTAGTGCGTCTGGGTCATTGCTTGTGTCGCCTGTATCATCGGTCTGGTTCGCGCTTCCCCTTTGAGATAAATAATGTAAAACTCTCCCAAAGGGCAATCTTGCTTCACTTTTTGAAGGCTGACGCGCCGGGAGAAGGCGTTTGTCCGAGGACAACACACGAACAACCCAATGACACCAAAGCAAATAGCCAAAAAGGAGACGCCACTCTATTCCAGTCCAACGCGACCGCTAAGCAGTGTCAACCTATCCCGGCCTCGTAATCTCTACTGCTCTCCACCGTCACTCACAACCCGCTCACTGCGCTTCGTTCACGTCTGCTCAATACTGCCAGTGGTTCATCAGTTGGGGATGCCATCGCTAGATACGCATGCTCAAGTTTTCGGTGCCAGCACGCGTGAGTTTATTACGGTTACTTTGAACACCTTGCCACAGAAAAGTGTATTCATATCAGGTTGGAGGCACCTTAGCGAAAGCGTCTCTTCCAGACCTGCCCATACTATATGAAGGCTAAGCTTTGGAGGTATATGCTAATGCACGCATTTTTTGCTTCAGCACTTGCTTCCTTCTCCGACTACTATACCTTTCTATTACCCTTAAGCATTAGAGAATGGCCATCCCGCAAGGATGAGGTTTGTTTTATAGGTCTAAGTTCCAGCAAATGTGAATTATACTCCTTCGCTGCATACGTTGTCTGGCGTTGTGCATTTTGTCCCCATTTTTTGATATACCCGAAATGACCAGTCACTTTGTGCTGTCCTACCACAGTTTCTCCGCTTTACGAAGGCGCCTCATAGAAAACTATTTGAAACAGCTAGCTCTAGGTATCTCCATTAGAGTTGCTCTTTTCGTTCAACCTTTTATATTTGGGTTCAGGAGCAGGAGAGTCCACTCCGCCATTCAGAAGTTCTTTTCCAAATGAAACGATTTTTATCCCGAAATGTTTCTTATTCTCCTTTTTTACTCATGCACAAACTTCAACCATATTCAAATGACCCAATACATTGCATATCAAGCCTGCATTCTTATGTTCACTGATTCGTCGCACATGAACCGATTTGTTCTTATCCAGTTTACATCCAATGTAAACAATAGCGCCCAAACCGAACTCACAGCAGTTTTTCCTGAGTGGGCTGCACCTAGAAGTGATCCTTTTTTCTCTTTGGGGAATTGCGTATCCTTTATCTAGTAAACTAACTCTTTTTTTGCGCCATATAGGGAATGCAGGAAATATTTCGCGAAATAGTGCACGCGGTAGCACGTCGTCCGCTATATTTTCGAAGGCATATTTTGACGAGTAGTAACATAATTTCTTTAGTAGTTTAAAGCGTAATGTGTTCCTTCGAAATAGAAATTATTTCCACGATTCTGCGGGTATTTTCCTGATACGTCACGGCAGTTTATGTCGATACTTTTATCGGCAATGTCACTGTAATAAATTTTAAATATCCCTCCAAAATATAAAACACTAGTATTTTGCTATGGAAAATTAACTCAGTTGCCTTGATTGATGCCTGGTGATACTCTTTTGGTGGAAAGATATATCATTTTGATTGATACAAAAATGGTCTGTAAAAGCGTTAGCTATTGTCGGCCTATCATCATTCAAAACTTTTTACAAAAACTTTCTTTTTGAGAATCCATCGCTCCTTAACTGAACTTTAGCCGGTCCCCTACATTCGGTATACACCATTTAACCTCTTAGGAAAATAGCAACACTAGCTGACTCGGATGAGACTACGTGACCTGCCCAACTTTCCGCTCATCGGAAATAAACCTAACTGGGGAAGTTGCTTCCTTTCGGGACAGTTATGTTGCTTACAATGGAGAAATGAAGCCGCACGCACCATGTGCTCTGACGACTCTCATTAGATTTTGCTCCGTATATTGAATAAAACACTGGTTTATCCAAACGCACATCTTGTCAAAAGATCTATTTTGCGGAACTGTAGCACTGTGGTTTAAGGCCACCTAGGAACTCGATGTGCTTTCTGATTGCCATATTTTGTATAACAATATATTCCCTATTTAAGTGAAGCTTTATAAACCTAGCAAACGCGCAAGACTACCATGATTTCAACTGTTGTGTAAAAAAAATTGCTGAGTTAAAAATTTAGCTTACGCTGTAGCCATCTGTACCCTCGCTAGCCGTCTTGCCAGTAGCTGCTTCGACCCCGGGCGCTTTGACAACACAAGCGAAGACAATAAATGTGGCGAGGACAGTCATCTTTGTGCACTTGGACTGATCAGGAGGCTCCTACCATTTGTCATAGAGGCAGCCGAGTTATATAGTCCAAGCTTCGAAACTAAGGACGTTCACGCGGCGCAACACATCATTATGTGTTTTAGAATTGCACCGACAACGCGTAACACAAAGAACGTTTCTTCATATTTTAGAATACATAACGTATCTAATTCTCCAAATGATTGTCCAATTTCTTTTTCATTTTTTGGCATTTCCTTTGTTCCGCATAAAGAGCAGTAGCCTCCTTGGGATCATTCTTCTCATATGGCTCCTAACACAATACCCCTACGGCGATAAGAGGGAATAAAAAAAGCGCCAACAAACTTTTTTGTAGCGATTCATCAGCTCTAATTACGGGCTATCATCAGCGGTGCGACTTCAATGTAAGGAGATAGAGGTTACAAAGAAATGAACTGCAAATATCTGTGTAACAGGCGCGATAATAACCTGCATAGGACGTTTGCCTCAATGCAGGTTGTTTCCTTAAGACCATTATTTTTCTATGTTTGGACGTGTCAGCTATAACAAACTGTGGAGTTTATGCTCGTGGGCATTAAGGCTGTCTTGAAGAGAGATAGATAGAAAAATCCACATTTCTGAGTTTTAAAGTGTGGCTGTAAGCTCCCGCTTATCGGTTGAGACGCGTCGGCGCGGTCGGTGTAATCAAGCCAAACCATAAATAAAAAAGTAAATAAATAAACACTGCCGCGACTGGAATTGCAACCTACAGCCCCGCGAACAGGTCAACTTCGCTGGCCATTGCAGGAGAGCACTATAGGCTATCGCCGCAGCCGATCGCGCCTCGTGTCAGACTTGAACACACTCTCGTGCTCTGCATTGCATATCTCGTGCTATACATAGCAAAATATATCAATAAATGACAATGCCCAGGCAAAATGAAAGAATCCATTGTTTGTTTCATGATGAAACCCACAGATGTTTTATCTAATTGAGATTTAACGTCCCAAAGATACTCAGGCTATGAGAGGCGCCGTAGTGAAGGGCGCCAGAAATTTCGACCACCTGGGGTTCTTTAACGTGCACTGACATCGCACAGTAAACGAGGCTCTATAATTTCAACTCCATCGAAATTCCACCGCCGCGGCCGGGATCGAACCCGCGTCTTTCGTGCCAACAGCCGAGCGCCGTAACCACTCAGCCACCGCGGCGGCTGAAGAAAAATCAGATATGTCTCTTCATCACGGCGCATTCAGTAAATCTACATCTACATTGTTGAAAAATGCAACTGTGGACATTTTGACCTTTAAGGTATTAATATGCATGATTTAGTGCCCTTTTCCTTACAACACTACCTACTCCACCTACGCATCGCGCATGCTGGAGATTTTGTAGCGTGATCGAATGTACAATGGTGCACCACTCTTCATGCAGAAACGCTGTTTGAGGAAACGTAAAGTAACAAAAATGAAATAAATGGTATTACTGGTGGACACCATAAAACCGGTGAATCCTCTTAGCCAGTAAGCTGGGTAACTAATTTTTAATAAACAAATTTTAACTAGTAGAGTGAGCAACCCACATTCTATTAGAGACTTGTAGCCGGTCGTTAGTAATAGCCATATCAGTTTTTGGAATTTCAAACACGCGATTATCCTAGGCGCTGTGGCTCGACGAAATTTGGATGCAGCGTGCCATAATGTGTGCGCTTTCGAAAAGCATGCAGGCAAAGCAACCTTTTTCCGGATGTAATCCTATTGCACATACCTTAGCACTGAATATACTATTAGACAAAATATTATGCTCATGTGGCTTTACAAAAGCAGTCAGCAGCATGCTATATTAAAATTTCTAGTCTGCTGCACTAAAAATGTAGAAAAAAATGCATGCCAAGATTTGGATCAGTGGTCATTACCACTGATCCAAATCTTGGCATGCATTATCTTATTTTTCGTGTTGATTCATTCCTGGTCTGAGTTTCTAGATTCCTTTTTGTGTTGTAGCAATATTATCTGGAATGTTCGGTGTCATTCTAATTTTAACACGGCCTACAGCGATAAACATTCTCCGCTTGACATTCGCCTAATGTAATTTTCTTTATTGCCGGCGTCAAGCTCATTTCTTTATTTTCTGAGGCCAAGGTTATCAGGGAAATCAGTTTAGCTCTGCGCTGTACTTTCTCTCGTCTCCGACCATGCCTGTACCATTCTACGATCTTTCATTTGTTTTTTTACTGATTAGTTGTGTAAATAAGGCAGTGTGTCGTGGAGAGATTAGCAGTAGGCGGTTATCATACATTGGGGAGTTTCCAATTTATGTTGATCATCAAACAACGGGCATTGTTAAATATTGCAGTTCCGTATTTTAGACCTCTGCTTATTGACGCCAGTAATCCTCATACTTTTCTGGTCCTTTCTGCGGAATTGTACGGTACCAATTTACATTTTGCCGCCTTAAATAAGACCTTCTTTCACCCTCATTTTATATATCTTTTTAATGTGACAGTAATAACAGACTGATACCGTTGTTCAAACCCAAGCGCCACCATTATCAACATTTGAGGCTGATGGGGGCTCCGATTGGATGGTCTCTGGAACTCGGTATGTCGCCTTCCAAATGGCTACCATTTCAACAATTTTGCTTTGTTCTTATTTCAGCACACTGGAACTCGCCAAACAAGCACGACTTCAAGAAAACGATGTAAGCATGCTTTTGTTCTTTCAAGAAGTGCCACCCTGAAGTCTGTTTCTGAATTTTTTCATTTTTGCTGTCCTGCCTGTTAGCGCCTATGTGAAAGTAGGGGCTAAAGAACTCTTCAGCGAACTTTATTTATTTGTAGCACTACAGGTTGTTTATATATTAAAGTTCTTGTTCTTGATCTTTTTGCGGCACTTTAATAGTTTTTAAATGCCACAAGTATCCTAAACAATTTGCTTAAAGACGTTGAATTCCACTGGGATAACATTTCAAGTCGTTTTCAACATGCCATGGAAGTCGATGGCCACTGTCGGAATGCGCAGTGGAGATCACAAACCGTATTGTGATATACAGCATAACAAACGAGGTATTGTTTCCACCTCCTATCATTTACTTGCACGTAATGTCTTCACATTACGGCGAGCACATTATTTGGAGAAATCGGCGCTTACATTGTCTTGGGCTTTAATCAGCGCGAAAATAAAAGTGGAGAGATTATTTTTATATTCCTATTTGACACACATGGGACCCTGTCGTCGAATAAAAATACAGTACCTTTCCTTTGGCAAAGAAAATCTTTATGTGTATTGTGCCATGAGCCATGTGCTTCGGACTTCTTAGGCGTCATCTGGTCTTACAGACGTATGCTAATAGGGCCTCTTTTCTTTCAGCTACGTGTTTTGCATATTCACAATTGGCAATATTTTCTAATCAGCCAACGAAAGAAATATATGTACAGTTGAATTCAGGAAACACGAAAACAAATTACTTTAAAATATATACCGAAAGCAGCAAATTGTAATATGTTCTATATTTCTCCTTCCGTATGACACAGATTATATCTTTCTGGTAGTGATGCGATAGAACGCATTCGATAGAGGTCTGTTTGGTTAGGAAATAAAGTTACTTTAATTTTGAAAAGAACGCCAATCAAAAAATTGAAAAAACGACGTTATTCTTTCTCGGAATATCTTCAGACAGTCAGTCATTGCAACGGAGTTCATATTCAAAGACAAAACACATCTTAGCTCCTTAAAAGGGAAAAAAACGATGTACAAAAGCAATAAAGCTATGATAAAAAAAATCGCATGACTGTAGTGCAACTACGAAGCATGCGCACTAGTCCTAGCTGACTACAGCGCCTTTACTCCCCCTGCCGATGCGGCAGACTTACTGTCGCCGCCACCAGAGTGCGCCCTCTCACACGCTCTGCATTCACCCTCACTTCGGGACGCAGCCTTCCACAGCCTCCCCTGGTCGCCCCTCGGTCTCTCAGCGTCTCCGGCCAGGGCAGCCAACGTCAAGCTTCGTCACGTCGGCACGTCCACTACTTTAAGCAAGCTCCTGCCCCGCCACTGCAACCGTCTACTCCGTTTCGGCCCACCGATACTGCCGCGTTTCGGCCGCCCCTGGGTCTTGCGGACACATTTGGTGTCGAGTATTGACCTTATTCGCTAACAAATTTGACGGGAGGCAGGAAGCTCCTGTGTGATAACCCTGTCCGCCCCAACTGCCGTACTGTTGTGAGGTTCGAAACACTAAAAGCTCCTTCTGAGGGGCCCTCCCGGGCCCAAAAGACGCTGCACAAAAGAAGGTGGGGAGGGGACAACTCACCCTCGCTTCTCTAATAGTTGTGTCGAAGGGTGTTTGGAAAATCCCCTCCGCCTCGTCTTGAGGTGGGGCCATTATTGCATTTGCTGTACAAAAACATTGTCTCTCTCATAGTGTTCTTTCGAAGATTCAAAGCAACTAAACAAATGATTTCTTCGCACTCAAACCAATCCTAATAGTGGGGCTTTTTTTAGGGGGATCATACATTAGGAAACATTCCCTTAAGCAACAAACGTACTTAAGAGAGCTGGAAAGCTTGGTTCTTTATTCTATCCTTCAGTCGCATTAGTTGTCACGACGAAAAGGCGCCGTGAGAACGGTGCGCTGAATTTTCGAGACCTGTTCCCGACCTTACTTTGCCAACTTTGCCCGTTATTTGCCAACAATTCCAAACCTGAGGAAAAATACGGCTTTGCCCCTTCTTTTAAGCTTCAGGAGCGGCGTACTGAAACTAAACATGCATAGTTTTCTTTGTAGCTCATAGGGGGGCTTCACGGCGCTTCCCTGAAATAAACGATCAGCGCGTGTTGCCGCGCCGAATGCGCTCGCTAGTGTTAAAGTGTCCTGAAAGTGCGAAACCGCACGGCGCACATATTACTCGCTAATTTCTTATCATCCATGGAAGGAGAGCGAACACGCATGTTTATGTAAGCCACTCGCAGCCGGGGAGCAGGGACTAGCGCCGGGTAACGCAACGCCGTTTTTCGGATGCGAGCCTGCTCCGGCCGCCGGCGCGGTTGTTCGGTTACTTTCGGCAAAGACGGTACCACCTGTGAACCAAAAAGCGTTCATTGCCCTGTGACCCCCATGTCTAAACTAACGTACTTCTCTATACGTGACCTCTACAGTTACTTGTCAAGGGTTTATAATGGATATTTGGATGAGCTTAGGCTAATGGTTCATGGAGAATGTCTGAGTAGCCTTCTATTAGCGAATTACTTTTATTTGCTCATGCTTCACTGGGCTACATCACCCTACGATGCAGCACAACAAAATAATTCCCTTAGGAGAGGAGCTCCTTGCATACAGTTTGAGAACTGACCAACGTATTCGGATATGTTAGAACGTATAATAGAACACAACTTAAAGGACATAACTATATAGGGCAAGTCGTGAGAGTAGACATGCACCATGTCATTTAAATAGCTAGGAGAGTAAGAATGGGGCGAAGGGCTGTTGGCAGGAACTTCCACATCTTGGGCATCAGCTTATTATTGAATGCACAAAAAGGGTGCCTCGTACAATGGTCGTATATTTCCAGTACTCGGTTCAGGGGTAGAATTGTGACAAATAACAATAAGGTAAGACTTTAAATGTGGACAACGCAGTAAGATATTGTCACCACTACGTGACAATATAGGAAACAAAATGTTAGTAGTAACGTCAAGACACAAGAAGAGAGCACACTGGATAAAGGACGACGTAGTGAGTTATGTATATTGTAGACGAAATAAGGAGAAATTTGAATCAGTAGGCCATTTTATAAAGAGCAGAGTTGGTCTTTTTGGGTAACGGAAAGAATTTCATCAACAGGCAAACGTAGCAGAAAGACGGCGTAAATGAGGCGGCCAGATGAGGTTTAGGCGCTAATTAGATAGCGGGGCTACGGCTAGCACGCTATAGGGTTGATTGAAGATGAGTGGGACAAGCCTTTGTCCTGCAGAAGACGGTCTACAACTGATGATGCGGATAATGATGATGGTGAACAGCAATGGTGGCAGCTTCACCGTGATGGGATGGGTGTTACCCGTGATTCTGCAGCCCGGTTCACTGAAAAGCACACGAAAAACGCTTCCGTTGTTTTTGGGCTCGTCCTCTTTGCTTACCGAATGCAAAGCACGTTGTGCAGCAGCGATGGATTGTTTTACTTGTCATTCTCGACGAATATTGTGAAGTGAGACAGCATCATTGAGGCAAATAAGAGCTCGCGAAAATTTATGAACAACTTCCCTGCGGAAAGTAATCGCGTGTCTGGCCCTCGGCAGTGGGATAGAGAGTGTGTAGCTAGAAGTTAGGCGCAGTTTATACGTATTCAGGTGCGACACTCGTCCAAAGCCCGGCATTGGTTTTTCGACTGGTATTGGACGCACAATAATTTAAGAAGGGCTGTTTTCTTTAAGGCTTAGGCTGCACCACGCTGCCTCTAACTCGTAGCCAGAAATTCAGGAAAACTGGCTCGTAGTGACCCAAGGCAATGCAAGTTCTCCCGTGAACGAATGGTCGCTCCAGCGCAAACGCCCCAACCGACATCATGCCGAGACAACGGTTCTCGGGACGCGAAACTACTCTAGTAGCCTTGTATCACCTCTGCAGTGCGCTGTGGCCTGACGTTGGAATGATGAGGCTCATACGGCAGCTCACTGTAAACTCCGCATCTCCGCAGGCAGTTGTTGCTGATGATAATCTAATGGCGCTTAGAAGAGGCGAAAGTGCAAGTAAACTGGATTACAACAAAAACCCTGCTGGTGGCGCACCATCCTGCGGCACTAGACCGACGGCGACTACACATCCGGCGACGGCACGTCATCCGAGCCTGAGAGGTTTTCAGGCAAGCGATTCTGACAATACCACACGGCGGGTTGCTGCACGAACAGTGCTCGCAACATTGGCAGCCATGCAAAAAACTTCATGTTGACAGAAAGTCGCCTTCAGAAATATGCTTATATTTAGGATTGAGAGAACGATGTATATACTTGGTGTGGTCACGCTTCTAATATCGTGAGCTGTAAACACAAGATTCATCAATTTTTTTCAGCGCCGCCTCTCTTCATGTCGCCTTTGGTGAACGAATTGGCTGCTTTAGGGCATAAGATGTAGGCAACTCTGAACTGTGAATTCTCCTAAACAAAGTATGCAATTTCCCAGTTAGTGTAATTTTTACCCCACTGACCGATTGTCGGTTGTTTACAAACCTGAACAGGACATAGATATGTTAGTGTCAATTCTACGAGGAGTCAGTTCGTCTGGTGAGAATAGCTGAAGGTGGCGAAATAAACTCGCCATGGTGTCTTTAGCGACAAATGTGGTCACTTTAATAATGAGAATAGCGGATGATATTCGTTATAAAAAAACCTCATTGCAACTGAACGGTTTATTACATGTATCGGAGGATAAATCTATTATAGAATGAAGCGGCGGCACTTTGAGATTGAAAGTGGTCGTTATGTGTTACGCGTGCTGGCGAGCATATTGCCGAAGATTGTTGCATCCTACATTAATTTTGAAATCTGCTTATGTAAACGTTAGGAAATTAGTTACATAAATAAATCCTAGCTTGCATCTTACGACAAAACTAATACTGTTAGCTATCTGCACAGCTATGTAAACACAGTACCTCTGATCTACACTCGATGCAATCAGCGTATTGACATATCAATATCGTGTCCACACACTGCACAATGAATTCGAAAGCATTCCTTGATTACAGTGTTATCAAATACACAGGTTGTTCGGGTATTCAGCTCAAGACAAAGGCGGGAAGAAGAAATATAATTAACGTGCAACTATGACAACGAGCAGTGCAGCGCGATTCCGGTTAGCATGACGTGAAGATGGTGATGTCTTGCAGTCGTTTTTGCGAGCAAAAAAAGTTTTAGACTGTATTGTGACAATAAGATAACTGATTGCCCCCAATAATACCGCGTTTGAGCAGTTGCCTCTCAAAATCATTAGCATAACGCACACGCACCATCGGTGGTGACGCAGAGTGACGAATGTAAAGACAGAGCAGATCGAACCTTCCGTCACAGGTACTGCGCACATTAATGCTGCCTGAATGTGAATATACCCTAATTTGTCAAACTTTGGCTTTTTAAGATTGTACTGCGAACTGCTTAGTTAAGTGATCTTTCCCTAGTTCATGCTTGTGCCCAGGGACAGTGTCATGTCCTCTTTCTCGGGGACTTCTCAAACAAAAGGCGCCTGGAAGTTTTAGCGCGGATATGGTGGAAGTGTTTCAAGTGGGCATCAATGGCGAATTCGCTTGCCTCGCTAGTACCTCGGACAGGACGGATTCTAGTTGCCAGCTCAGGCGGCAAATAAGCAGATCAAAGAGTTTGATGCCAATGAAAGACCTGCGGGAATTCTACCGTGTTGTAAACATGTGCATTGAGGCATGTGGCAGCCATTTACACTTGTAGTAGGCAGCACCAATTCACCATGAGCCCTGGAACCAAACCGTAGGAC
Organism: Amblyomma americanum; assembly: GCA_030143305.2. NCBI lineage: Eukaryota > Metazoa > Arthropoda > Arachnida > Ixodida > Ixodidae > Amblyomma > Amblyomma americanum. The sequence goes on along the minus strand of JARKHS020012171.1, from coordinate 49,581 downwards.
TCTCCTAGCTCTCTTTTTTTTATCACTTCAAATTGCTTTGGTTATGTCGTTCTTCCCCAGAAATATTAACTCAAAGCGAGCCCAAGCTGCTCAGAAATCGCAAACAGCTAATGGCTTACTGACTACGTAAATAGGGAAATGTGCTTGATAAGGATTTAGAGACAACATCGTTGGCGGGAAATCACTTGGAAGCGCTGCTATTCCGTGTTGTTTTATAAAACTTCACTTAGAAGCATAAGCATTTGTTTCATATAGCTAGGTTAAATGCAGTTATTTTGATTACCTGAATCCCTTCCAGAAACTAAACTAGGGAAGCCTTGTTGTGCGAGTTGTTTCCTGGTTTCAAGTTTGCAACAAACTGCGCTCCCACAAAAGACACAGGAGACGACGTTGACTGGACTGCTGGACTGGCACACTCTCAACTTCGTGTCGTGTGTCCCCCTTTTGCGTTAGCACAGTTTTTCTTTCAATCTGAACAAGAGAAGGGATGCCATTTAGGCTAACAGGGACTAAGAAGGAACTCAATCCATACTACATTCTTACATACTGATGAATGACACCTTAATTAGGCTGTAGCTTTAGACGTTTATGTGTTGAATCGTCTAAAACGCTTTCTTTTGCTAACAAGAGCCAAAAACGCTTTCTTTTGCTAACAAGAGCCAATTCGAAAAAAATTGAAGGGCGTACACTTCCCTCTCCACTTGCGGAGATTTTCCACTACGGCAGACTCACGCGGCGTTCATTAAGGTTCCCAAGAGTAGCTAAGCCCAGCACTTTCAGGCCACACGACCAAGTGCTGATTGATAGTCGGGGTGTATGGAGTGATGAGATCACATCGCTTCACTGAATTTGCATATGCGCTGGTATTTGGCAGGTCGGCGGGTCCCTTGATACGTCAGAGCCCGGCACCGAGCTCGGTAATATCACATGAAGATTGCACCTGCTAACAGCCATCGCACCTCCAAACTGGGCACTTTCATGTGCCTGATCATGTCACACACCCGGGCTAACAATCAGTGCCCGCGACCATGTCGTGGTACCCTGTGACGTCATCACTGTCTCTGCCATTCAGATAATTTTGTGACTAACCATGCCGTATCTTCATGACTAAGCACCTGCCAAATAGCCCATGTTGAGCGGGCTCATGGCGTCGCACACTCATTCGAACAATCAGCGCTCGACCATGTCACCTCGCCAATCAGCGAGTTTCATGACTAAGCATGCTGTTTTATTACTAACCACGCCTTCTTACTTCCATGGTGAAGCTTGTGATAATACTGCATTAATACGCGTATGGGCAGACCACACCAACCAAGAAATCTCCTTCAACAAGCGGACAGTCAGGAATGCCCTTACGCACGGCAACAGAAGCGACAAGTCTGTGTCGCTGGGCACAAGTTACAGCTGTGGCCGTATGCGCTGCCTATCTGCATTCCAATTCCAGCAATTTTGGGAAAAAATTTTTGAAAATTCCATTCTAATAAGATATTTTTACGGTAATATGGAAGGGAGTAGTCTATCCTACAGATATGCAGCAAAATTTTTCTTTTAAAGTGTCTCTATTGGTTGAATCGAAAAGTTAAGGCTCCAATAGAAAACTAATGGAAGACGCTTTTGACGAAAGCAATAACTTTAATAGAAAAAAAATTCGACCGCCGTTTGCCGACCTGTAAGTATATTAATTTGTATAGTAAAATCTTACATTATATGAAAAAATTGAGTCCATAATTGGCTCCCAGTTCGAAAATGCTCAAAAATTGCTGGTCAGAATTGCTGGGTATGCTAGATTCGAATTCCTCCCGCTGCCACCGGGCAGATACTGGCATGCAACTGCGCAACTGCGCAAACACGATATTACTGTGGGGCAACCTGTTATCTTATCGTCACTATACAGCCTAAAATTTCTTTTGTTCCCAACCACGACTGCAAGACATTGCCTTCTTCATCTTGTTCTAACCAGTATCATGCTGCGTTTGCTTAATTTATTTATTTATTTATTTATTTATTTATTACAATACCCTCAGTGATCGCAGAGCGCTATAGAGGGGGGTGAAAAAGAAAAAAATACATATAAAAAGTACAAGCAAAAGGCAAAATAAAAGCAAAAAATAATGATGCAGATGCTTGTTCGATGACATACTTGGTAATAAGTGGCTTGAAGGATGATGCGTCTTCAAAGCATGCGATATGGGGTGGAAGGTGGTTCCATTCAGTGCTAGTCTTCGGTAAGAAAGAATTAAAAAGCACATTTGTTTTACAGGTAGGGATGGCAACTTTATGCGGATGATCAACACGTGATGATACGTATGATGTATAGCAGAAAAAAAGTCCTGTTTTAGTGTCTCGTTATGAAAGAAAATGCTGTGGAAAAGACTGAGGCGTGAAATATTTCTAAGAACTGCGAGATTAGTCAGACCAAGTTTAGATTTCATTAAGGAAACACTAGCCGTGCGTGAATAATTGGAAAGAATGAAGCGAGCAGACCGATTCTGAACGGTTTCTATACCATCGATTAAGGTGAGTTGTGCGGGGTCCCATACTGATGATGCGTATTCTAGCTGTGGCCGTATTAGTGTTTCATATAAAAGTAACTCCAAATGGGATAGAGCCTGCGAGAAATTGCTGCGTATGTAACCAAGGGCACGGTTTGCATTGTTAATAATATATTCTATGTGCATGCGCTAGGATAAGTTGTTAGTGATGTGAACACCCAGGTACTTATAAGATGAGACCGTTCTCTAAAGAAACTCCACTAATCTTGTAATCGAACGTTTCAGAAGGCTTATATTGGCGGGATATGGACATAATTTTGCACTTTGATGGATTCAGAACCGCAGACTATCTCTCACACCAAATTAAGACGTTGTCAAGATCGGACTGAAGAAGAGAACTGTAGGAAACGTGTATTGCACGAAAAAGAACACAATCGTCAGCAAAAAGCTTAAGAGAAGAGTTAATGCAAATCGGAAGGTCATTGATATATACCAAAAAGAGTAAAGGACCCAAGAGAGAACCTTGAGGAACACAAGGTACGCTTGGGGAGCACCAGAACACCGAATACGCTTTCGTAGAAGTTGCGCGTTACTTAAATTTATTCTCCCCGCCTTGAGCTTAATATCCGAACAACCTGTGTATTGGATAGCACTGTATTAAAGGAATGCTTCACAATTGAATGCGTAATGTGTGGGCGCGATATTGCTCTATCAATACGCTGATAACATCGAGGGTACCCAGAAATGCTGGGCAAGCTGGATTCGGGTTTCTACCGTTGCCACCGGGCAGATAGTGGCATGCAGCGGTGCCTGCAATATGCACCTTATTATTTAACACAAAAAAATAATTCTACCTACCCAAAATGTCTTATCTTCCTGATGTTATTCGCATGCAGTGCAATATATTGTCACAGTGCATATTTTATATTTATAGCACTAAAAAGGCTAGGCGTAGATTGCATTCGTAGTGTCCACCGCTCAAAACAGAACAGCTGTAGTTCGAAGGACTGCGTCCTGCTGTACAATTGCCTAGCATGATCTTGAAGACGAAAATTCAGTTATTGTAATGAAAACCCCTCCACTGAGCTGGCAATAAAATTTTTGGACCGTGTACCTAACTACGAGGAAAGAACCCAAAGCACGCCGCACAAGCAATCATTTTTAGCCAAAGCGACCGCTCTAATTGAAAGTGGAGCGGCTCAATTCTGTCAAATTTAGACTACCCGCAACAAAAAACTACGCTGTAAATTCAGACTACACGCAACTGAAAAGTTAGAAAGCAAGCATCTGCATCGCCCAATTCCTGGAATATCACAAGCAAGAAGCGGACGTCATCCGCTCGGTTCTCGTGATCTTCTTTTCTGCTACATCTTCTCAAAGCATTTCTTCTGCAAACATACTTACGCTGCTTTAGCTCCACTTCGCTCAACAGTGCCGCCGGAAATGAAAGAAATATTTCGTTAATATTTCTGGGGTTTCGCTGCCCTTTGCATATTTAATACATACACGAGACAGTAACGTAAAAACTGGCGGTATATAGCGCAGTTTCCGCAGAAAGTGCATATTTGCCTCTCTGCATGAAAGAAAACAGTACTACTATGTTGGATATGGCGACCCTGTGCCATTCGTGAGCGCGAGTGGTTTGGCCGCCTGGTGCCGAAAAGGCGTACCACTGGAATTGTGTAGTAATTGCGTCTGCCGAGGTCTCTTTATGTCCTCGCAAAAGTGCAAACTCTACCATTGAATTTGATCATTTTGCCGCAGGCGTAAATATCAGTTTTGCTCTGTTAATCCTGTAGCCCAAGCCCGTTACCTTTCGAAAGGGGGAACTATTTGATTTCTGTATCTAAATTAGTATTCAGTGATACCAACCTGAGCAGGGCATAAACAATACCCTGTTGCACACACCACCAGTTATTACTGTTGATTTCGGGACATTGCAATCTTACTGAGGGCGGTAATGATAATAATAACGAAGACGCTATTGATGTGTAATAATGAATTTTATATGAGTTGTGCCGTGGACTTATGGTGTGGTATTGTTTTAGATTGTGCTCTAAATGTGGGGGAGCTGTTGGGTACTGCTATTATAGTTATAAAATAGTGGTTTTCTGAGAAAAAATATAGTTGCGAGTCAGCGCTCCTCTTTGTTTTTTCCTTGTTCTTTCTCTCTTTCGTCCGCGTCGCACTGTCCCACCCAACATGGACCTATACTAATTCACTAATTTTCCATCGCACTATCCTAATAATATCATTTAATCGCCTCCTAAGTTTATTGGACAAGCCGAAAGTTCACTATGCTGCTTGTGTTTCCTTGCCGTATGGAAACAACCATACCAAGCCACACGACAAGTTGGAGGACTTCGTGCAGGTATATTGCGTTGCGAGTACGACGCAGTGCCGGGCAGATTTTGATGTATGGATGCTTTCCGACCACACTCTGATTAGGGATGTTTCTCTTCTCGCAGTATTGTCACGCCACCTGTGAAAAATGTTAGGCTTGAGGCTCCTCCAGTACACCGACACGATGACAGTTGTTCTAGAAGGTCTGATTTCGGCAACATGCAACATAACAGCTGCGCCCTGAAACCCAGCCCTTTGTACATCCCCTGCACGGAACATCAATCTTAGAGCTCGGACGTCATCAGGAAAAGCAAAAACAATAAGTTACAGAGATGCAGCTGTAAGAGGAAGTTTAAAAGGTCAAAACGCGTCTGTTTTACGTCTCTAATAAGCTGTAAACGAGATGATCCGCGTTTTTCTCTAGCTAAGCTTGAAGATGATTCTAAACTCCCGGACTCGAAGTTAAAACTTTCGAAAATATCCTGTCTGCAGTCGTGAGATTCATAGTGAACTTGGGTAGGACAACTATCGAGGGCGAGGGTATTTAGGGGTACGGCGCAATACATCTGCTACTGTCACTTCTGTAAGAGCGGTACCAAAGATGTAGTAGTTATTAAAAAAATTCAGACTTTTCTCATCTCGCTTAGTCGATTATGTGACAACAACAGTTGAACCACGGTTATGCACGAACAAGGACGTCGCTTCGCCCTGACATCATATCGTGTGGCGTCGTTGAACGCTGCACAATGCTTCGCACGTCCGTTTTGAATAACTCCCGTTATCTGGGAACAGGCAGCGTTCCTGGATCCTTAAAACCACTTTCGTCTCCTAGTGGTATACTCCTCCCTCACCTTCTTAAAAGCCCCCTCCTATGCGCTCTCGTGGCACTAGTTGGGAGCATTGTGAGCGATCTCCCAGTGAAGTCCGGGGTTTGAGATGTCCACCACACCCAAATTTGTCTTGCCTCCTTTATCTCTTAATCTTTGCTTTCTCTCGCAGACGCCTTTGGCGCAGCCAGTGCCGCAGTGCTGCTTTGCCTGCTGAATGTCGTGTTTGTAGGTAATGTTGGGTTGAGCGTCATAATACAGTATGTCTGGCATGACAAACGTATCCCACGTGAGCACTCTGAAATAAATTGGGTAACGTAGAGTTCCTTAGCGAGCACTGACATTACTGGTGAGCAATGTACTGCAGCAGCACCAGGCGTCCTCCCTCCGCAAGAAATAAAGTAAAATTGATTTTTGTTGTACGCGAAAAAGGAGATTTATCAAGAATAATTTGAACTATGTTCTATAATGAGAGAAAAGGGATGTTCAGATTGCAAAACGACGGGAAATAAAGCCGAGAAAGCGCGCCATCTTTAAAATAGCGCTTCATTTTCTGGAGCATCTGTATGGTTGTTACATGGTGGCACTTCTTCGCAGAAATTCTATCGCACTTTGTTTTTTCAACATTTGTTATTTCTTGCGCTTTTATTATGGAGCTTGAAGATTGGAAACTGACATTTTAGCTCCATCTCTTATTCTATTTATAGATACTGATCGAAACATATCATGTCTTTTTTTTGATGGATAAAATTGATATTTATCACCGAGAAATGCCAGTAATATTTTTTCATCGCGCAATATGCCACAGTTTTCACTTTTAAGGTTCTTTTAAGCGCGGGTTTGGCTGCTGTTTTGAGGTAGCTTAACTGCGGATTGGCTCAAAATATCTATGTAAAATGTAAATGAAGTCCGAGGTTTATGCGTGGCTAGTAAGCGATTACCGAATGTTTAAAAATATAAATCTCCAACAAATTTTTTTTGTCGGTAGTATTACTGGGGCGGCCTTTCGCATATATGTTGCTGCATCATGCGCACTGAATTTAGCCTAGAGATACAATAATAGATTATTACAACAAATAGTTTTTTTCGAATCCTCTGCGCCTTAGACGTGTAAACATAATAAAGCGGTTATACTTTTAACGGCTCCTTTACAGATTTCTTCCTAAAAATTTAGCGCCCCAATTGTACCTTTGGAACAATGTATGCAGATTCTTTCCCGCAGCGCATGTCGTTTCGATGAGGAGGATGTGCACCTCGAGACAGTCGCCAATTTACTGCCATTACAGGTTCTCAACTGCAGATTTTCTCTACACAACCGACGATGCTCTAGAAGGCATGAAACTTTATTTTATTTTGCAACATATCCTGCAGCATCGAAGCCTTAGCCTCCTTTTAAGTTTTATTAAGCCTTAGTTTAGTAAGTCGCAGCTGGCCTGATATATTCTAGATTTAGAGGCAGCCTCAAGTCACCATGTTTTGTCAGTCATCATTTTTCTCGGCACTGTTATTTCGGCGTACCTTAAAGGCCGACGGAAATCCTTCACACTCAAGAATATCTTGAAGGTCGACGAAGATTGTTCACACTCATAAGCTGGTTCTCTCAAATCATGCAATGGGAAATATTTTGTTACATCCTGCATATTGAAGCTGCAGTTAGTCAAATTCATTAAAGTAGTAACTAAGAATTGGGATGTGCGAATTCTTAGTGCGTGCGAAGTCTTTTCGGCCACAGGCTCAAGCTCAGTTATGCTACAGGCGCGTTTTATTGGTGCTCGCAACTTCCCAAAGGAAACATGGGCGTTTCGTTTCGAGGTGGAAACATGTTTTATACTACATGCTGACAGTGTAATAATAAAATTGTTAGATTTATACTTCCAGGGAATGTTGGACTGCCTGGAATCCGCCACTTAAGCTCGGTCTTTCCAGCGTTGAAGAGGACATGGCAAAGCGTATATAATGAAGAGGAATAAATTCAGCGATTTAACTTTTGCCGCCCCCTAATATATGCAGCACGAATCATTATCAAAACAACCAAAGTAAAGCACGATTAAGGAACATTGTTCATCTCCCAACTTTGCAGAGCATCCGCTTGCACGATGTTTCGTCCTCAAAAAGCTCTGTTGCTTCTGGGACATGATGTGGTAACAAATATGTGTGGTAACAAGTGTGTAGAAAAAGTTTGCAGATTTTTTATCAGAACGGCAAAAATGTGTTTACCAGGTTTGTGAAAGGTGTTACTAAATATCATTATCCTGCTTTCCCTCAATTTGCATTGTGTGTATTGACAAAACGAAATCGATCACTAAAATTAGACTTTGCATGCTCACGTACTCCCTGCATGATGACCCACGGTGGGAAACATTTTGCGCCTAATGAGCCAAACGAGCGGTGGTGCTTGCATGTGCGCTTCTCAGATATATTCGGCATATCTCAAACCATATTCGCGTTTCCAAAACATCGAAGATGACGCACTCGCATTTCGCTTCACACTGACGACGAGCGCTTGGTTGGTTGGCCTCAAATAAAGATGGCACATGCCCACTACGGGGGAGTGGCCAAGACAAAGGCGGGGGATTGCTGGAAACAGTAGCGTTTAGAGGAGAAAAAGGCACAGTTATAGGTTATAGGCTGTCAGATTGTTGCACGAACGCTTACAGAAAAAACAAAAAGAGGCTTTGCAGTTTGAGAAGTTCACTACCTCCGCAAAACAGCCGTACCGATGGCTTAAGTGAAAACAAACCGGAGGCCGCCTGGTAACCACAACACAGTGTGAACGACGTTGAGAGCTTGCGGCTCTCAACTTATTATGCGCAACTGCAGCACCCAGTCTGAGCACAGAATGCAAGGCGAGGTATTCAGCGCTGGTTTTTTATGTCTATCCCTTCGATCCGTCATCTCTTTAGAGCTCTTTGAATTAAGAGACCCATCGTATTCTTGGGTATGCTCGTTGCATTGATTTCTTCTAATTTCGAAGGTAGGTGACCGTAAACGGCAAAATACCATTTCTCAAGAAAGCTCATCAATACGTCATCAGCCGCAGTTGTATGAATACGCACGCGGGGGCGCCACAGGCACATCGCTTTTACTTAAGCTTCTGGCTATGAAACCTTTGTTTTCGGTAAAGAGGACAGTACGATCACGTCAGTCTAGCCGTACTTTATATTCCCATTTGATATCCTTTAAATTCAAGGGGAGAATGTTGAGCTGTTTTCCTACTTCTTCCAAGTGGCGTACCAAATCGAAGAATTCAACCGCACAAATTTTTAAAGAATATATGAGAAATTCAGTACACACAAATAAGTTAGCTTATTTGTTTGTATGGTAAACTCTCAAGTGGAATAAAATTCACGGGAATTCGAAAGATGTACGCGTGCACAGGAATTCGAAAAATGTTCGCGTGAGTCAAATAAAAAAGAACATTAACTAAATCAATTCCACAGAACGCCACGTACGAAAACTTTAAATGGTGTCCAAGCGTAGAAATAAGTTTGGACAGCACGTATTTATTTTTTATAAGCATACTGTAGACCATTCATAGGTTCAAACAGGATATATTGGCTGATATAAATTGCTGTCCAGCCGAGTGTGTCGATGGTGGTACCGGCCGTTTTATACGTTCTGGTTTGAGCAATTTTCTCAAAAGTAATTGATGGAAAGGCGCTTAGTAGCGTTTATTACATTTTTATTTCCTGTTTCAGTTCTTACGAGAGCGCTTAAGTAGCACTGCCTCTCTGTGGCCAACGTTCCACATGGTTTCAGCCTTTGGATTTCAACGTGGTCCGATAAGGAAACGTGCTTGTGTCTGAAAGTCTTGCGATTTGCGACAGTGTATGCACTCCTCAACGGTTTGCTGGCGGCACAAAACTTAAAATGGTAGCCATCAAATAAATAAAAAGGAAACAAAATGCGGTTATCATTCCGTTTATTTAACAGTGCTCGCTTTGTGCTACAACTGAGAGCAACGTTACGATGGTCCCGCGGTCACTTGACCACCATGACTGACAACGCCAAGAGTGAACCGTGTCCCACTTCGTCAAACTGCTTAGAAGAACACTCTGCCCTTGATTTCAGTTGATCGCTTTCCTGAATTAATAACTGACTCAAAATGCCTCTAAGTGAGGTATTTTTTCATGAAGCACTAATGAACACTGCGGCAGTTTCTTGTAATACTCCTTATTATCCAATTGATTGCCTTCCTATTATTTCCCCGCTCCTCGTCATTGGATGAAGGGTAATTTAAGCCAAATGCTAGGGGCCCCGGAACGAATAATTGGAATATAATTACGACATTATTGTCATATCCGATCTGACTTCAGAGTGTAATCAAGCACTAGGGGTATAAGTATCAAACTTTTAGGCGAATTCTCTTTTTACATCACAAGAAATAATCAAATGCAGTGTTAGAACAAAGGAAAAAAAAATTCACATTTTTATCTTCAACCTTTTATTGAAATCATGACATTGAAAAAATCTAACAGGGTTTCGAATTGGTAGGTAGCCTGTCATTTAAATTGGGACATTTATAGTATTCATTTTTTGAATAGATTCCTTCTCCCGTGGGCACTATGGCCTGTTCTAGCAAAGGTCTACCGCGACACCTTTCAATTGGAATTAATCTTCCTTTATCTGTAACTAACAAAATTTTCTGCAGCTATGCTTCATGCCCTTAGCGAAAAAAATATTGGAATAATTACTATGATATAAAAGAAATTTTACACTTTCTCAGGGGCGTATGTATGAAAACAAGGACAAAATATTTTTCTTACAGAAAAATTTGTTTGCATAGAATGCCATTAACCTTTTAACCACCAAATATTGTTACTTGACGGCCCGCCGAAGAATGGTACGGGTTGACTGATTGCAATGAAATCATTTAAAGGCCGCTGGCATAGCAGGAGCGCTCCGTCGTTGTTGTTGTTGTTGTTGACCTCACACAATAGCACATACCCACAAGGGGGATTGGCCATAACCAGGCGGTGACTATTTAAATGACCAGTTGCATGTGGCAAGCATGGGATGTCTTACCAAAATTTGGATCGCACAGTTTTCGTAGCCGAGGTGGTTGCAGGAGGTTAGGGGGGGTCATACAAACTTAAATTTAGGCAAAGAAGGGGTAGGGATTATTATAAGTGGTTGTCCGTCCCACGCGACTTCCAGCTTTGTCTTCTTCGGCACACTACCCGGGGCCACCGAGTGGATAACGCACCCACAGCGCACACTTCCTCCACGTCGTCTTTACGGAGATTATTCGTTGCACGACCACCGGTCGAAAAGGCACCGTGTCGGTGTACATCAGGGCAGTGAAGGGGACTGCGAGACATAAGGTTTGGGCCGAGAAACTTTTACATCAATCTGATGCTGAGAGGACGTGACACCGGGGAAGGCCGGAGCGATCTCATAGGTGACTGCGGTTACTTGGCGCAGGACACGGTACGGGCCGAGACAGCGGGACAGACGTTTTTCTGAGAGCCCCACGTGGCGAGATGGCGACCGAAGCAGGACGAGGGAGCCAGGGGAGAAGGAGACCATACGGTGACGGTGGTTGTAGAATCCCTGCTGAAAGGTCTGGGAAGCGAGTAGCAGGGAGCGTGCAAGTTGGCGGGCTTGGTCAGCGCGAGCAATGGCGTCGTGGGCGTATGCATATGACGGAGAAGTAGAAGTGGGAAGCAGCGTGTCCAAAGGCAGCAGCGACTCGCGGCCGTACAAAAGATAAAAAGGGTAGTAACCGGCAGTGTCATGACGGGACGAGTTATAGGTGAAGGTCACATAGTGCAGAGCGCTATCCGAGTCACGATGGTCCGGAGAAACGCACATAGCCAGCATATCGATGAGATTGCGGTTGAAGCGTTCTGTGAGTCCGTTTGTGTGCGGGTAGTAGGCGATGGTGAGCTTTTGTTTTGCAGAGCATGACCGTAGAATGTCAGCGACAACTATGGAGAGAAAGCATCGGCCTGGTCGGTAAGAAATTGACGGGGAGGACCATGATGTAGAATGAGGTCGGTCTAAAGAAAATGGGCCACATCAGTAGCAGTACTGGTGGGGAGTGCCAGCGTGATCGTGTAACGAGTGGAGTAGTATCTGGCAACAGCTACCTATCTGTTTCCCGAGGTGGATCCCAGAAACGATCCCTAAAAGGTCTAAGCCGACACGATCGAATGGTTCGGGTGGAAGGTCAATGGGCTGAAGCAGACCGGCCCATAGAGTGGTGGGGCGTTTCCTCGTCGCAGGCAGCAACATAGCGGCGTACAGAGCGGTAGAGGCGGGGCCAAACGAGTCGACGACGCACGCGGTCGTAAGTGCGAGAGACACCCAAGTGACCAGCAGTGGGGAGGTCATGCAGCTCTCGGAGGACAGCAGTGCGAAGATGTTAGGCGCAACGAGGAGGAGGTCTGGGCCAGCTTGGTTAAGGCGCCTGTGGTATAAAACTCCATCACGGAGCACAAAGCGGCGCATCGGAGGGTCGAATGGGGCGGTGTGGAGGCGGTAGACAATTGAGCGCGGCTCGGCTTCGTGAGGCTGTTATTTGCCTATGTTAGCGAGGACGGAGAAAGGGCACAGAGCTTCCTCGCTGTCAGTGCCAGGATTGTCACAACGGCCAACTGGGTAACGGGAAAGGCATTCGGCATCGGCGTACAAGCGACCAAACTTGAAGACTAGAGAGTAATGGTACTGCTGCCGGCTCAGTACCCAACGACCAAGCCGTCCTGTAGGGTCTTTCAAGGAAGAGAGCCGGCACAACGCATGATGGTCAGTGACAACTGTAAAGGGGCGGTCATATAAATATGGGCGGAATTTCCCAACAGCCCAGATAAGGGCTAAGCACTCACGTACAGTATTTGAGTAATTGCGCTCCGGGGCAGAGACGAGGCCGCTGGCTTTGCAGGAGTGCTCCGTCCCACGCCACTTCCAGCTTCATCTTTTTCGTCACACTACCCGGGGCAACCTACCTAGCGGATAACGCGCACACGCCGGACACTTCCTCCACGTTGTCTTTACGCATATTACCCGTTCCAATATTTCCTGGAAAACAGACCAAAATAGACCAATTCTTTGTGTAGTCAATTTTTTTTTCATGGAATTCTCATTCTTAACATATAATACTTCGGTGATTTCTGGATAGAATTAACTCAAAATTTTACAAAAAATGCTGCTTATGAGGGCGGCTTTCTCTCAGTGCATCTTGATTAATGGTTACAAAGTACCGAAATACGGAGTATTTATTTGACCTTTGTACATAGACCTTGCTTCGTCCTAACACGACACAAACAAGTTTTCATCATTAGCAGTTAACGTGCACTACTGAGCACGTCAACATCGCCGCCGGTCTCGTCTTTTTCTGAAACCGTCGCCAGCTCACGAACGCAGTGAGGGTCTCGGTCGCAAACAAATTTTATATCGTCAACAACGCGGCAGCGAGAACTGCTCCAAAAAACAACTTTTATTCTTCGGACATCACCGCCACCGATATTTTGCATGCGTGAGGCTATTCGCTCTGCGTTGTCAGACTTAAAACACGCGTGAAACGTGTTTGTTTTTATATTTAACTACCGCCTTCTAGTGTTGAGAATGGCATGCGACTCAACTGCCGGCCGTAACTGGTCTTTGGCGAAAGGAGCATCGCAACATCGGGCCGGACTAGTGTGACTCGCCTTTGGCGACATCGGTACGATCTCCGATGACGAGTATAGCCCAGAGTTGGCGGTTAAAGGATTAAGAATATCAATGACTAAAGGCATTTTCACTGTTCCCTGCTTTATCTAAAATTATATCTATCTATTACGTCATACAACAACTTACACCAGACGGTTAATTAGATATTTCTGCACCCAATATTAGCTACACTTTCGTTATCCTATCTGCTACAATTACTTAAGAACAAGTTCAAAACATTAGTTTCATCGAAAGAATAGTTCAAGAAATATTTTGTTAATCCGACCTGAATTCATACACGATAGGCATTGTTTTTCGTGGACAAATATGCTTGACCTGAAAATATAATCATCATTATATAGTAAATTATATTATTTCAGCTTCCATCAGAATTTGTGCAATGTACTTTTGTTTTAATATTTGTGTGTGTTTTTTTTGGGAGGGGAGAGGACTTTGTATAGAAATATGCCTTGTAATTACCACCTAATGATTTTGTATGTCTTGTTTTCAATCGCGAAGCAAACCTGCTTTGGCCACTGTCGCAAATAATGCCTACTGGACGTTCGTCAACCAGCTGTTCGCCGCTGTGCGCAAACACTCCTTTGAGCAAACGCTTTTTTCATAACGTTAGTCTGCCTCTTCGAAGCATGCGGACGCACGACCTGAATGTTTTTTTCTTTGTTTGTTTTTAAGCGCCTATTAGGATATATTTCGAGCGCGTGAGGAATTCGTGCTTTTCCTCCTGTTAGCACACAACATTTGGGGTTGTTTGCCTTCGCCTGGTTATTGAATCTAAAGCAAGATGAGTTTTATTGTGTGCAAAACAGGCTTCATATCATGGTGCATTTGATGACCTTACAGTCATCGCTCTTCTTATTCTGGAGAATTCGTTTCGAGTCTGCTTTCTTGGGAAGGTGCAATAAACCTTTACCCGCTCTACTCCGGCCGGGAAGGGGAGGGGGAATCATAGGGAAATGAAGGCTACCATTTCCGTCTCACAAGGAACAAATAAAGCCAAAATGGCACACGATACATCATTTTCATCAGCCTGCTACCACCACTGCAAATCAAAAGCCTCCCGAATTCCGAAGAGTACTATACCACCCCAGCAGTAGTCACCATATTCCCGACAGCTTCATAAGTTCATCTGCCCAACCCAGTCTTTGCTATGTTCCGCTGCATTGACTTTCTCTTGGAATTCAATTCACGCAAAATGGTCACACAGTTTGCTTGAGTGCATAGCCTACAGGTGCCAATTTTCTCCACATGATTTGTGCTGAGATATCATTAACTCGCGCATTTTTTTAACGCAAACTGCTCTCTCCCTGTATCTTATGCAACTCCCTCTGACCTTTTCTCAACCCTGTCATTTTTCTTTCAATCGCTCGCTGCCTTTTCTGCTTTTCAATTTTAAGCCTCTTTGTCAGCATCAAAACACTTTTTCTATAGTTGAGCTCTGCAAAGGCACAACTCTTATATACACGTTCCAGTTGTCGTAATTGCTAAGATGATATGAAGCACATAAGTGCCTGCAAAATCACCTCCGCCTATTCTTATGCCCGTTAATTTAATAGAATTCAGAAGAAACAACCACGTGCCGCAAGTGTGATCGTAGTTGCGACCTCCGCATGCTGCGTACGGTGCTCTCACAACTTGGCTATTGTCACCGCAGCCCACCTACCCCTCTCCCCTCCCCCCCCCCTCGCCTAAACTTCGGTGAATTTTTTGTTACGTATAGCTAAACATGGACAGTGTCCACCGAGGTCACCCATCTAACTTAGCGGTAAACGTGATACGCTCTGCTGCACTGCCGGAGCCAAGTAGAACGCAATATGAACGGGTTAACGGGAGAGTAAAATCTTCAGAAAATGCACAGAGCTTTGGTGCTAACTGTAACACAACGAATACGTCATGTGCTAAATTTTGGCTTTCCGCTAGGTGCTTCATTTCGAGTTTTCACATTAGGTATCCATTCAGAACCGTATGAATAATCTACTGAATTTACCTTCTAAAGCAGACCTCGCAATTCAGTAGAGGAATTCAGTCGGTGGACATTTCACGTAATCGGGCATCGATGCAAGAAACGCAGTATATCTTACAGGACGAAGGCATGTGCCTACGCATGCGGATCTCATTGGAAACGACATATTTCATATAAAAATTCGGATCACGAATGAGAATTTCAATCTTCAGTTAGACATTTAACTCCTGTCCTTGAGCCTGAAATTTTTATGTGAGAACCTGCCTTGAAGGCGTTATGAATAAACAGCATCAAGCACCGAACAATAGCGTTCACCCTAGCACTGAATAAAGGTGTTCATAAAAAACAAGCTGTAGGCCTAAGGAATTCACGCGGAATGCGCACATATACAGTGCGACAAAGCGCAATACGTGCACAACCGTTTGCGAAATGTTCCTTCAGGCGTCATATTTCTTTATACATATATATAAGACTTCATCCAAATAAAACGTCACAATACACCTCAGGTAAATAGTAACACCTAGCTTATCCGGCATACAGTTGAAGTTGGAATAAATCGGAAACTGTCCTTAAGCTTGCTCAGGAGTTCTGATGAGAAAGGTTATCCTCTTTTGCAGGTATAATTCATATCGATCAAAATGTGGACTTTTTGAAGTATGATTAAAGAGCAAGTGATTGACGGAACCTATTCGTGTATAATAAAGTTGAAAACAAGTTCAGTGCATCGGGGTATTGACGAAGGCGGAAATTCAAATTTTCCTGAGGTTTTATTCAAATGAGCACGACAATAATTGCGCGGTATAAGCTTTGCAGCTCTTTCTCCAACAGTTTCATTATTGAGAACGGAAGCTTCGCTAAAGACACGTGGCTGATTAGGAGATTTTGGCATGCCATCGTGCAGGAGCAAGTTAGCAAGATGTGAAGGCTCTTAGAATAACGATGGAAGGGTCACTTGGCCTGGATAACCGAGACATACCTCAAAATATTTATGCTTTACGTTTTACGATATACTTTAAAGACACGATCCGAGAATCTCTAAATATAACGCTATCAATCAAGGAGTTTAAGGTATATTCAAACTTAAATAACTACAGTATTGATCAGAGAAGTAATTTTATTACATTATGAAAATTATTTCGTAATGCTATTCGGAATGAATGAGCTTAGCATAAAATGCTCCAAGTATCACGGTAACTAAGCTAGAATGCTTCAGGATCGCGCTGCACTGAAAAGCGTTCGAATGAGTTTGCCGAACAAATTTAGATTATTATTTTAACTTGATGCTCATTCACACAAACCCATTATGGCCGCTCCCAGAAACTGTTAGAGCAATATATGAGTGCCTACGAAAGCGATAAAAACTGAAATAATGCCCGTTCGCGGACTTCCGTCAAAACCGATCTCCTTGCCCATTACGCTGCTGTCGAAGAGGATGTTGTGCCAGCATAGCAGACGGCATTTTATTAGTTCGTAATCCTGATTGAATAGCGAATGGCGCATAATTCTTTGTCGTTTGCTTCTTGCTCGAACTCTTTCTCGCAGCGCCGTTCTTCTTCGTACAATAAAAAAAAGATATTTAATTTTTTGCCCTAGTGCATTTTGTTCTCTGCGCTTTATCTGTGGGACAAACGGACAAGAATATTTAATACCGCCGCAGCAGTCATGGATTACGCCGGCAAACCAATCACATACGCAACCCTACGGGGCCACATGGTAGCTGAGGGGGAGGAAGTCGCAGTTGCACTAGCGGCGGCCGAAGGCTATCGGAGAAACAAATCTCTGATCATATTAACAGACTCGAAATCCACATGCAGGAACTTCACGCTAGGTAGAGTCTGCAAGGCGGCCCTAAGAATCCTCCTCGAAACAGGGCCTCCTAGCCAAAAAGTAACCCACAAGATACTCTGGATACCGGCACACACGGGGATAAAGGGCAACTCAAGGGTGGACAGATTAGTTCGCGAGATCACGTTCCGAGCTGAGCTGTTAGAAACCCTAGAGAACCCTACCATAGTGAAGCCAGTATATGCGGAGCTGCTAAATTGCTACAGAGGACAGAGGCTCAAGTACCCTCCGCCACACAACTCATTAACACAACAAAAAGCAGTGAACTGGCGGAGACTGCAAACAGAAACATTCTTCAACCTATGCATTCTACACAAAATATACCCTACACAATTCAGGGACACATGCCCGTGGGGCGGGGTAACCCCCATGCTTTACCACATTACATGGGAGTGCAAACGCAATTATGCATTCCACAAACTCAAAACCCTGAGTGCGGTGCAATGGGAGGGTCTGCTCACCAGCAGCGAGCTCACAGTCCAAAGAGCACTTGTGCAGCACGCATGCGAAGCAGCAAGACTCAGCGGAAACCCTGGAATAGGGGCCCGATTATGCGAAGAGGCCAGACGTCAACGATGATGACGACGACCCACCTTTAATCTCATTGAGATTTCAATAAATTTTTTTTCTCTCTCTCTCTCTGCCTGGTAAACGGGTACTGTGTCATTCGTTTGTCGTTAACAGCATCCGTATTTTCGATTTTATTGCGCACGTCAGCGCACCATTCCTGCAGAGAGCTATTGACGCGTTTGTTTAACTCGCGTTTTAATACAGGTGATGATGTTTCAAGCATTATGTAGTGCACTATGATCCACCATCGGAAGACGGCAAAAGACCGGAAGCGCCACCATGAATACACCGGTGAACAAAAAGTAGCTGAACAGTCGAGACAGGCACATCATGCCGACATGCGACGTACAGCGTGCCCCAAAGGTATTAAAGAGAAGTAATTTTTTCTCAAGCAGACTTCTGTCCCTGATGGATGGGAGAATTCATTTTGGAAAGGGCACGGCACTTTGAACCAAGGAGAAATTGCTTAGTGGCAGCGTCGATAGCTCTGCTTAATGAGTACGCTCTAAAACGCTTTCAGGCCAACGCGCATTCTACACGCTATTTCACATGGCGGTCAGAACCATTTAAGGCAGAACAGGTAAAACATTTTATGGGAATCGGCCCCATGATTAGACACCGCGTACCGGCGTCTCTGAGAACCTGCTGGTTGATTCTTCAAGACAGTGGTGATTTCAGAATAAAAATTTTGTTGGCATTTAAGCAGGCTAAATAGCTAAGATCTGTGTACTTTTCCGGCACTGAATTTCGGCTTGGTAGGCGATAGGCATGCTCCTGGAAGAAATGTAAATATGCACCTCTTCGTTATCATTTTATTAAAGCGTTTCAATCTGGCGCTTCGTCTGAGAAACGGCTGTTCAGCAGCAAGCACATAGTGGCATTAAAAAAAAACATGAAAGCCGAAGAAATGTTACAGGTAATCAACAAGTTGACACATTCTGACCAAGCCAATAAACATTCAAATCTATTGATCTCATTATTTCATGTGGCGCCAAGGCGACGCTAAGATAATACCATGGCCAGATTTATTCAAATCCATCGGTCTTCTCCTATCATTCCTTAGCCTCATGATCCCCCTCTCCCTACCAGATAAAGTCACGGGTAAGCAATCTGTTGCACTGA
Source organism: Amblyomma americanum (assembly GCA_030143305.2). Lineage (NCBI taxonomy): Eukaryota > Metazoa > Arthropoda > Arachnida > Ixodida > Ixodidae > Amblyomma > Amblyomma americanum. The sequence continues at coordinate 30,751 of JARKHS020012171.1, read as the reverse complement.
GATGGTCATCTCTTCTCAACTACCATGTCCAATTACATGATCATCACCAGCAGCCTGACTATGCCCACTCCAGAGAAAGGCAGCTCCCATGTCTCTCCAATTAACCATGTCGTGTGCCAGAAGCGGCCAAGTCGTTTCTGCAAACTTCCTGATTTCATCCGTCCACCTAGGTTTCCCCCGCTCTCTGCTATGCTTGCGTTTTCTTCGAATCCCATCCATTCCCCAAAGTTGATAGGTTATCTTGCCTTTGCATTACATGCCCTTTCCCTATTTCTCCTTGAATATTTCTACGATGTCATTACCTCACGTTGGTTCCCTGACCCACTGTGCCCTCTTCCCCTGTCTTAACGTTACACCTTTGGTTATTCTGTCCGTTTCACGCCACGTTATTTTGAATTTAGGTTTGACCACTTTTGTGACTTCTACCTTCCGCCCCATATGTGAGGACCGGTAAGATCCAGCCATTATATAGTTTTGTCTTGCTGGAAAGCAGTAAACTTTTATTGATGATCTTAGAGTGCCTACCAAATGCGCTGCGCACCATTCTTATATTCCCAGTGATATCAGCCGGTTATTCTGGGGCCTGGATTGGGAACAGCTGGGGTTAATATTTAATAGAGAATATCTTAGTCGGCGATTCGCTGATGAAATTGTCTAGCTAAGTCACTCAGGAGGCCAACTGCAAAGCAAGGTCGATGAGTTGGAAAGGCAGAGCCGGAAATACAGAGCCGAACGGGGTGTCTAAAAAATATGCATACAACCAAGGTAAAGTTTAACAGTCTCGGTTGAACAGGGAATGCGTCTACTTAGGGCAGATAGTGACCACAGATTCGAATCACGCTAGCGAAATCACTATAAGACTAAGAAAAGGGTGTAGCGCATTTGGCAGGTTCTCTCAGATCATGAATGGCAATTTACAAGTATCTCACAACAGAAGTATATAACAGCTGTTAACTTACCGGTACTCACCTACGAAACACAAATGTGGAGGATAACAAAAGGGTTGAACTTAAATTCAGCATCATGCAGTGAGCTACGGAAAGGAAAACGATCGTTGTAACGTTAACAGACAAGAAGAGGGCAGAGTCTGTTAGGGATCAAACGTAGATTAATGACATCCTAGTCGAAATCAAAAGGAAGAAATGGGAGTGGGGCTGGCCATGCAGTACGGAGGCAAGTTAGGCGCTGATCCTTGAGAGTAACGGAATGGATTTAAAGAGAAGGCAAGCGTAGCAGGAGACGGCAAAAATTTAGGTAGGGGGATGAAATTAAGAATTTTACGGGGGTAGGAGGGCCGCGGCTGGCACAAGACAGCGTTAATTGCAGACATATGAGCGAGGCCCTTGCCCTGCAGTGGGCGTGGTGAGGCTGATGATCATGACGCCAGCCTCGTGGTCTCGATCTGCTGCCACAAAGTGCACTAAGCAGACGTATTCCGTTACCACTTCTAGCGCGTGGCTGCGTTTCGTGAACTGCTGTTCGCTTATTAGGCTATTCAACTTAACTTAAATTTCTGCATATCAGTTTATACACCTGCCGTTCCGCTTTGCCTGTCTAGGCCACGGACCATGTTTTGCAATTCGTCCCATTTGTTGCACACATAATGAACACGAAAATGATGAAATAGAGATGTCAAAATGTCACAACTGTTTAATTTTCAATGCCTAAGACATGTATTCTATCAATGTGAAGTCAAGCTGATTCATGTAGAGATTTTATCCCCGTTGCCAACTGAAGACTCATATGAGTAACATGACTTGATTTTATTCTCATCCTAAACCAGTATATTTGTACATCATGATTATAAAAATTTTCCTTTTGCAGATTTTGTTCCGCTTCGACTTAAGCCTAATTCAAATCTCAATTTTAAACGAATGCTTCGTATTTTTCGAAAATCGATATCACTAAAAATGAAGAATAAAAGTACGCCAACAGTCGACGGCACCGTATCTGTCACTTTTCATTAGCCAGCTAGAAACCGCTGGAAGTATGAGAAAGCATCTAAATCTCATGGGCACCATGACGAAATCGCCTGAACAAGTCGCGGAACAACAGCTCGGAGTTGACTGCTGCCCTCGTTTGACTCTAAGCACTCTTGCAATAGCTGGAACCTCCCCTGTTAAGCACGCCGCTTTATTTACTCAGTCCGAACCGCCAACTTACCGCCTTGCCGTCATCATCGCGGTTCAGAAAACTGTGCCATACTCTTTGTTTACATTTCTAGAATGAAGAATAGTGTCTGAAACAATCTTATTTGATTACGTAAACAGTTCTGAACAACCTTTACCTTAATTCTAAAGTTAGTGTCTCCAACAATGAAATCATTTTTTTTAGTAGGACACCAACTATGATAAGCAGAAATTATCTTTTCAGGTACCAATTGTCATTAACCAAACTTCACACGATGGAAAATTATCGGCGTCAACAAAGGTATTTCCAAAAGATGCAAAAACAATTTCAATGAATATCCTGTATAGTTCCTATGAGTGTACTCGCTGTTTAATTTTTTCTGTTTCGGAACATACGATCTCGTGTCAGCCTAAAATCCAGTACGATGAAATGTATGTTACTGATGCATATGCATTTTTATTTTCTATCTGAAATTGTATATGCATTACTACTTTCTTTGCATATTCTATTTAGGCATGTATAGATATCAGAGTATATATTTAATTTATGCGCGCCTGTGTTGTATGTAGGGACCAGGAATACGCTGCTGCCTATAAAGGAATCAGGGCCTAGTCAGGCCTACCGCCTTTTGCCTTGGCTTCCCCTTCCTTTTTGAAAGAAATCAGCGCCAAGTGCAAGTTAATAAACCTGCACTTTACACCAAGCCCTTCGACAATATGCAATCGTCCAATATGCTGTGCAAGTCAATTTTCAGAATAGAGCCTATAACATAGGAAAAGCTGCATGCAGTACGACACGCTACGCCGCGGCAGCGATTTCTTTTGTATTGTCTACGGGAGGCCAGTTTTGCTGCTCGCGCCGGCGGGCGCAGACCCTTGTTCGACAGTTCTCGACTGTACTTTCTGCTGCGGCGATGTGAAACGCGATGTATTTAGGGTGAAGCGATTACAAAGAAACGGATGTAGTCGCAACTTGTGTGAGTGGCAGCATATGACGTGAAGTGAGCGGTTTTGGTAGGCTTCATTGCAACCACTATAACCATATTTCTTGCTAAGCTCGCAGCAACGTTGCTTTTTCGGAATGCTGTAACAGCGGGATTTTCTTAAAAATAAAAAAGCCGCTGTGTGTTTCGATAGGAGTTGTGTGACATTCGGAAGGGTGTTTGAAGACTGCTGCCGCAAGGAACAGTCCCTCTCGAACGGGCGCGTCTATTTGGAGCAGGAACCGATAGGGACACCAGCCCTCTAGCGCTGGAACCTTGCGCCTAATGGCCCCTAGGCATTTTAGGCGTTTCAGAAATCGCTAGGTTGCGATATTTACGTGTCAAAAAGTACCTGGTCATCTCGCTTTCCTTTCACGCGAGTTAACCCCGCGAACTTCGACCGTGCGACCAATTGGCAGTTCATTTCCTCTCGCTGTGCTAGCTGTCGCTTGAAGCATTTCTTAGTGCCCATTTTCAGTGGCGTTTCCCGTCAGTGGAGACGTGCAGATTCAGCTTTGGTGGCTACATGCGACGTCGTGCGTATCAGCCTGCACCCTGCAGATTTCGCGATTTTGTATGTGGGGGGCAACGACCTGTCGAGGTCCAACGCGAGTGCGCAGTTTACCAGCGACAGCATCAACGTACGTGGTTGTACAATGCGCTGAACGTCGGCAAATTTATGTAATGAATTCTTATTTATAATTATTCATCACAGGCCGCCGTCTTGCATCTGCTGCGCGAAGTGGCCCCTGTGGTGCTTGTCTTCAGGATCTTGCCCGGTAGTTTGCCACGGCAGACGTTGAGGCGAGCCGTCGCTGGCTCGGCCGCTGTCGCTTGTTCAACCTCAAGTTGACGGCTACGACCCGGACGTGAGTACCCGACCTATGTTTGTTTTTCTGTACGCCTTTCGAGTGAACAGAGCAGAAAAAGGCAAGTCCCAACTAGCCCAACAGCAAGCACTTCTAAAAGGAAGACCAGACGAACACAGCGCTGGCTTGCAACAACATTTGGGAATCGAAATTTGTGCATGGAAAAACAATTAGCAGTCGAGGAAGAGTAGATTACAAGGCCTTTATGGCGCGAACTGGCGTGCTCTCGGCCATCTCGACCTTGCCCAGCGGAACCGAACGTCTTTTGTTTGAACGACTGGTCGCCACGCGATACTTTTCTTTTCCGTCATGAATTTTTCTGACCAGACGGGTTTTCGTTGATACAGTCTTCCTGCAGTCACCTCAGCTTCCATACTTCCCTGCGTCTGGACATCTTTGTTTCGGAGGGCGGAACAACCCACGAATTCAAGTGTGCGTCCACAGGTAATACAAAGCAGTTGCCCTTCAAGGCCAGTTTTCACCATGACGGCACTCAGACTCAACATTTCATCGCGGAGTGGCTACTCTTGGAAGCATGCTAACTGCTTAATTGCTGCACGAAGAAGGACTGTAGTACACCACATAGTCTACACACATGAGAAACTTCAGCTCATGATTGCACTCAGCAACATAGCTACTATGGGGCAGAAACATGGAGGCTAACAAGAAGGGTTCAGCTTAAATTCAGGACAACGCAGTGAACTGTGGAAATGAAAGTGATAAATGTTACATTAAGAGACAAGAAGAAAGTAGAGTGGGTCAGGGAGCAAACGCAGGGTAACAACATACTAGTTGAAAACAAGAAGAAATGGTCTTGGGCAGGGCATGTAATGTGAAGGCAAGATAACCGCTGGTCCTTAAGGGTAAAAGATAGGATTCCAAAAGAAGGGAAGCACAGCAAGGTGTGGCAGAAAGTTAGGTAGGCTGATGAGATTCGGAAGTCTGCGGGGAAACGGTGGCCGCAGCTGGCACAGACAGGGTTAATTGGAGAGATGTGGGAGAAGCACTTGTCTTGAAGTGGAAATAGGCTGATGACGTTGATGGCCATATCATTAGAAGAGTTAACTGCTGGGATAGTTGGTGATCATACATACTAAAAATATTTTTCCGCCAAAACAACACTCACAGGAAAGACGACAACACCATAGGCCAAATATTAATTTGCATGCTCCCTGAATTTGGCCTATTTCTGAGCAAAATTCTATTTGCTTTTCAGCTTCGTTTCTTGGGTGCAGCAAAAGCGCAGAAGAGGAACTTTTTTGCTGGTGACGGATACGACCTGTTGGCAGGCAAATGAATTGAGGAGCCAGGCAAGACCCTCATCAGAAGCCTGGATAAGGTGTACGCAGCAGGCATTCTTGCACCTTCGCCAGCCAGGTAGTTCTTTTAGCAATGCCATCACTGTGTTGCCAAGGGCCGCCAGCACTGGGTCTGCTATGAGTACCAGAGGCTGTAGAACCTGAACAACTCCCTGCATTACTCATAGCAGTGGATACTGAAGTGACAGTAAGGCCTCTTTCTGAGGTGTTTCTGAGCTGTATATTCTGCTTGGAATTTGTTCACTTCACCTGGGGCTCTTTAACATGCAGTGGCAGCACACAGGTATTTTTGCATTTGTCGAACCTGCCGGCATTTGTGGCCAAAATCATTCCAGAGCCCCAGACTCCAGCATCGCATGTAGCCCATGTGGACCTTTGGGACGTTGCAGCTCATGTTACAAGGATTATTCAAATTGACTGATATTGTGCTGTCCTCCTTCAGAATTTCTACCAATGGCAAGTTAGAAATCTTGGGTGGGAAAAATAATAGTGAAGGACATGAAGTGTGTGGGCCTTTACTCCTCTATAAGCTGCGTCCCTGCAAATAGCAGACATAGCCATGTACGTCTGCTGCACTTCTCTGGTTCACCTCATCACCTCAGCACAGTGAATGTGCCTCGTGCTACGAAGTAAACTTGCTGCTTAGCCATTTCCCAGTGTATGGCGCAGAGGCGTTTTGTCCAGGCCAGTCTTGATTGACTGAGACTGTTTGCATCAGGTGCCATGGAAAAGGTTGCCTAGCACCTTGGTGCCTAATGGAACATTGCACAACGACAGACTGGTCCCGGAAAACATGTTCTACTGTGTTGGCCATGTGGGTGCTGTGAACATACAAAGGTATTCTGAAGTAGAGGCCGGCTGCTTGCATTGTGAACGTTAATGTACTCAGACATTTACTGTTGACGTCGTCTCCAACTATGGAGACTGTCCTGCAGAAGGGTACATGCTAGAGGTGTCCTACCGAAGGGTGTTGCCTGCCTGTGCTCTGGTTGAGAGAACTGTAAACATGCAAACCCTAGTGAAGCTTTTGAATGATCTGTGCCTATGCAGTGACTCGTCTGATACAGCTTTGAAGCAGCATGCAAGGGCAACGTAGCTGTACTCATGAGAACTGCATATTACTGTGCGCTAGAGTCAAAATTGCTCCGTTTGTACAGCATGCCAACCTTGCAGTAGAGTCACAAAAGACAATGTAGTGTCATTAAAATTAATCTTAAGCCAAAGGCATATTGAGTGCTCTTCTGTCGATGAACATACCACGGTCACAGTCTATCACTGACTAATATGTCAGGACCATCTTAGCCCGACGTTCCCTTAGCCATTTCCTTAATAGCTGCACTTGTGCCTTCAAGTGGAATTTGCCGCACTTTTAACAGTTTGATATCACATTGTCATAGTGAATGGTTTTGCAAAAAAGTTTAAATATTTTTAAGGGCATATTTGCCCATCTGAAGCCATAATTTGGAGTGTATTTCATGTTTTATAGGCATGCCTTGCCTGAATTCATTGCCTCTCACTGTGGTCCAGCATTTACTGCTGGTTTCAAGATATTTCTGCACCACAATGGACCACTGCATCATGTCTTCCTGCATAATGGTGTTGCTGCAGATTTGGTCCGAACACCTCAGTCCACACTCAGGAAAGTCAGCGATAAAGATCAGCTAGCTCAGTCAGATACCGGTGAAATGTGCGGCAAGTCTTTGACGCAACAGGGTCTTTATGTGCACAGCTGCTGGTGGACTGGAAATTTAATGTAGCATTCATTGTGCTGCACCCGGATCTCGTTTCGTTTGTCCTGCAGAAACAAGTGATGACATGTGACATGTCTGGTTCCTCCTTCATGACCACATGAGGCAGTGTTTGTCTGAAACCTCCGCCCAGGACCTTCCAGGTACATCATCATCATCAGCGGCCTGACTATACGCACTGCATGACAAAGGCATCTGCCTAATTTCCCCTATTAACCCAGTCCTGCACTAGTCGCGGTCACGTTATCCCTGCAAACTTCCTAATCTCATGTGCCCACCTTACTCTCTGTAACCTCCTGCTACGCTTACCTTCTCTTAGAATCCATTCCGTTACCCTTAATGACCATCGGTTATCTTGCTTTCGTATTATATTCCTAGCCCATGCCCATTTCCTTTTCATTTCGACTAGGATGACATCAACTCGCATTGTTCTGTGGCTCACTTTCTCCTTATCTCTCAATGTCCCATTAGTCACTTTCCTTTGGATAGCTCACTGTGTCACCCTCAATTTAAGTTGCACCCCTTTCATCGCCCTCCAAGTTTTTGCCCCATAGGTTAGTACCGCTGGAATACAACTATTGTATATTTTTTTCTTGATGGATACTGGTAAACTGCCCTTCATGATCTGAAAATGCTTGCCAAATGCACTCCATCCCGTTTTTATTTCTCTAGTTACTTTAGTTTCGTGGTCTGGATTTGTGGTTACTACCTGCTCCGGGGACATAAGTGACAGTAATTGATGCACAGAATATTTTAGTTGTCAAGCTGCCGGATAGTCAGTACTGTTACCTTGGTACCCAGCTGTGGTGGGAAACTAGGGGTCTGTGTCTGGAAAACCGGGCCCACCTTCGGATGGGGAGACGAGATAGGAGAATTTGTAGAGCTCAAAATGAATCAAGTTCAAAAGCATTGTCACTTGCACATTCTGCTGTAGTGACTCGCATGTCACTGCCTGTATGGAGCTGAAGCTGCTATTATAGGACGCTGGTTGTGCAGCTTTTGATTGCATTTTGTTGAAAGGAGAGGTAGATCACTTCACTCATTCTGACGTGCTAATGTGACATATTATGATATGATGTGTACTGAGTGAATTTATGTGCTAATTTAATTTCCTCTTTGACAGTTTCCTAGTGTTGTGCATGCATTGTAAATATGGATAAGGCTTAAAGAGTAAAAGTGCTGTGGTATGCAGCTGTTACCATTTATAGAAAACATTTCAGCTCTGCACATTTGTTCCCTATCCTCCGCTCATGTCTTTTTTTGTAGTGCAGAGATAGGAACGGTAAATTAGCTGGGTACAAGTGGTGCTTACGGAATGGCAATATGGGTAGTGTTGGTTTAATAGTCCTACCGGTTGTGGCAGCATGCTCGTTTCTGTTCACCGAAAGAAGCGATTCTAATTGGTTTCTATATATATTGGTTCTGTCTCTGTTCTGCTCCCGTTCCTTGCAGAGTGCCATCACAAGATAGTGCTGAGGAAGGTTGTTATCACATACAACCATTCTTTGTCCAGTGGACAGCCTTGTCAAATTCCTAGTTCTGCCTGTGCGTTCTTATAGGGAAACAGCATTGGAATGTCAACATACTTAATTGCTGTGCATTAGCAGCAGAGCCATGCACAAAGAGGTAGTATGCACCCCCAAGTGGCACAAAGGAAAGGGCACAAATTTTGTCCCCCCATATGGAGAGAGCTGAGCATGCTTATGGTTAGCATTTAGAGAAACCGCATGACTCACAGAGGTGTTTCTTGATGCTTTACCTCCTTGCATCTCTGGATTACAAAATTCTGCTTACAATGTAAACAGTCTGGTGAGCTTCTATGCTCTTAACTTTGGTGTGCCCCTTGTACCACCCTCTATTCTGGTTGTGCTGACTTCTGGGAAGTGCCATTGGTTACTGGGGGACAAAGGACTGGAGCATGGCATCATCTGCTAGTCATTGTCACACTTTCATACACTTATGTATTTCTGCAGGCTTCTTTCAGCTTTGCAGTGAATCACCTTTGAAGTGGCTGGTATTGCATCGCAATTTCTTTTGCAGTTATACTTATACTGCAATCATGGCTAATTATGCCATGGCAATGACTGCTCTTGTTTTTACCAGCCCATATTCTGACATGCGCTCATTGCAGTCATTATCAAATCACATGGTGCCTGTCTTTGCAACTGCGTCAGAACGACCCTGGGCACTGCCCGTCCTTTCTTGAGGTACCCTATTTACACATAAATAAGGCGACTGTAAATATAACGCGAGTGTGGAGTTTGAGACCCAACGAAAATGAAAAAAAAATTGTAATTATAATGCGATCCCAAGCTGCTCATGCCAACTACAACCGAGAGCTTGGAAAACTGGAGACGGCACGCAAAAATACGACAGCGATGTATTGTCTTCACATGAACATTACATAAACATTATTTCAGAGGCAACACTCCAGAAGAGCGTGCAATATTGTTGAGCGCAGCAAAGTCTCCTATGGGATAAATGCAGTCTCCCACATAGTAGCAGCCGCCATCAGCACCGTGCTACCATTGCAGCATGTTTTATGCCGGCCAGTGTTGTGTCTTTTCGCCCTTCTTTCTTTTCGCTACTCCACCCATCTATTTCAGTGCCCCCTCTCTCTTGGCGGCCTACGCAGCTTTATTTCTACCTCCAAATTTTCACCCTATGCGCTCAGCATGGCCCCAAGGTCGTCGCAAAGCTCGCTTTTTCTAGGAGCTTGGTAGTCTTGCGGGGAAGCTTGCTGTAGCTAGCTTCAGGAGCAGTGAGGAAAAGAAAATCACGTTATATTTGTCCTTGCGTTCGAATATAACGCGATATGCATCCTGAAACCAGTGAAATGAGTAGCAAACTCGTGCTCTATTTATGCAATTGCGGTACTTTTGGCGAGACTGCTCTCTGAATCTGTTTTGCCAAGAGAGTTCTCAAGAGGTCCAGAGGCCATTGTGGCACTAACAGTCAATGTTTAAATTCCATCTGTTGTCGCTCCACGGCATAAACATGAATTCTGTGTTACATGCTATATGCAGTCTGAAATATTCATAAGTGAACATTTCTTTGGACTGCAGAACTGTATCGGTGTTGTGTGAATAAAGTATTGATGGCCTGGCATCTCATAGAAAACAGAGCTATCGAGCTCTATCAGGTGCTTTCTTATGTAGCTTGGACAGCATAACCGGGAAGTGGAAAAGATAGAGATCATGCCCTATGCATAGTGGAAAAGATGCAGCTCACATTGCAGCATGTCGTATCACATAACATGTCAGAATGAGTCAGCACTTTTCTTGTGTACTTGACGTATTCACAGTACATGCCGTAAGGAAGTCAGAAATTTATTACAGGAGAACTCCTCCTCCTCAACTGCAATTTCGCATTTCTCAGCTCTGAATTCTGCATTTATCAGGCTAGCTTCAGAGCTTCCAATGCATATTAGGGCATTGATTGCGTGTATTAACACTTCCTGCACCAAATGTGGCATCAGCATACACATGATTGCCAGAAAGGCTGCGCCAGTCTTCTGTTCCCACTAGAAGATATGGTAGAGGGTACGGTAGGCATCGCAAAAGAGACATTTATTTGAATATTGGGTAATTCAGCACCGCCTGTGCATTCGGGTAAGGACGTGTTCATATGTGCTTGTTGGTAGCTGCCACCACATGATGGCCTCCTCTCATGAGAGGCACTTATGCAGTGGTAGTAACCTCTGGGTAGCAAGGTGGTAATTGCGCACTACGTCTGACTACTAGGCGAGGGCCCAGCCTGGAGACGGGGATAACGTTCCATCTTCTGTCCAGCTGCCTGTTTGCCCCAGAGCTCAGAAAATGCTTGCTCGAGTCCAACATGGGCACGCTGGTTGCTCACATCTACATCACCGGCGGTCGAATTTCGATGGAGGCGAATTTCTAGAGGCCCGTGTACTCTGCGATGTAAGTGCACGTTAAAGAACTCCAGGAGGTCGAAATTTCCGGAGCCCTTTACTACGGCGTCCCTCATAGCATGAGTCGCTTTGGGACGTTAAACCCCCATAAACCAAACCAAACCAAACATCTACATCACTTCAACAGTGAGTATATGACGTGGTTGGGTGGTGAGTAGCCGGCGGGCTATGGGGAAATATGTCTGCCATGGCAGAAACGGCAAGCTGATCGGGGAACAGTTATCTTGTCTTCGCTGTGACGAAGACAAGATCCAGGATGGAACACTCTCTAGTGGTGCAATCAACAACCTGAGTTAAATGAGATCAGACCGCCAAGTAAGTCAGTGTATTACAAGAGCCTTACCGCGGCCAGTTGCTATCGAGGAATTCCAGTCAACTTGAGGTCTGCTCAGATCCCCAAAGACTATCAGTTTACTGTCATGAAATTTGTGCTTTACAGTATAATCAGTGAGAGCCAAAATGGAGTGGCCACCGTCATCTGGCGGCCGATATACAGCATCAGTTCCTGCAAACTCCATATCCTAATCCTGCACCAGGCAGACTCTGTTTCAGAGAGATTAGGCAGCATCACGTATTCGATATCATTTTTATAAAAAGTGCTACACCACCACCCCGACCAGGGAGGCTATCGTTCCTATTAACTGAGTGACCTGGTGGCAAGAATTTTTTATCGGAAATTTATCTATTCAACGAAGTTTCAGTGACACATATTACTGACGGTTCATGCATTCTACAATACAGTTGAAGTTAACATACTCATTTACTAAACTGCAGGCATTAACGATCAAAAGCGTAAGTTTGTGTTTCAGGGGAGGCAAGGATCGTTTTGTGCAATTGTACTGGCGGGCGCTTTAACAAAGGACGAAGGACTTGTTGACATCGTCCCACGATTACCGAACATTGTCTATGAATAGGTGGTCAAACTTTAGACATGATTTGGTCGCGTTCTTCCTATGGAATTATTCCTTAGCAATTTACACACACAATGCATGTGCGCCGAAAAGTCCTCAGTTATGTATCCTTGGATCCCTTTAAATTGCTAACGTTGCGCATTTAGCAGACTTAGTTCGAATGTCTAGCACCATAAAAATCACAGGCCTTACTTTTTCATCTCATTTAACGCCTAATCGTTGCAAACGCTCGATGCTATTGCATGCTACACCTACCTTTGTGGTTAGCTGAGTTGAGAACCGTACCAGGGGTCTCATCTGGAAGTTCCGCTAAGCTGTGTATGATTAAGTTGTTCTTGCGGGACCGATTCTCAAGATTATCGTCGTTTCGGTCAATGCCATGCATAATGCCCTTTATGCCAGTGACAGTTTCTTCCAATTCAACACGCAAGGCGGCGTCATTTGTAGCAGCAGAAGCCGCTTCTAGTTTTGTGAAACGATCGTCAAACAGGGCAATCTTAGCAGTGAGGGCAGCGAGTTGTTGGCTAATGCAGGCTGGACTAGCCAGCAATTCACCCAACATTTTTTTTCTGATCCCGACTAAACACCATGTTCGGGGGTGGTCCAGTGTTAGCCTCCACATCCCCAGAAAGGAGAAGCAAACTTTTTGCAATCCCTGATAACAAACAACTACTAGTTTCAGCAAGCACAACAAACTCATTGCGGTCTGCCAACAGCACTAGAAATTTATAATCGCTGCTATAGCACTTAGTTATGAGATTCACCTACCTGTAAAGCGAAGCAAAAAAACTTCAGACAGCTGTCCGTGCTGCCGCGAGACCCTGAAGCAGTTCATAGAGGGCGATGGCCTTTAAAAGGTGTGTCAGCATCAGACTGCATGTGAAAGTTAACAAATTGTCCATACAAAGGCTGCATGCGGGTCCTTGCTTGAGGCAGGATAAATTTTCCGCATATTTGATGCACTGCTCGGCAAAGCAGGTAATGCGCAGCGATTACAGTTCTGTGCACAAAATTGGCATGGAAGCATTGGGCATTGTTAAAAAGCATTGCACTTAGCGTCAAATGACCAATGCGGTTCATTGGATGTTCGTTATATGCCACTGCACAAAAATTTTACTTTGTATACACGAGATGTCAGTTATATGGGAGCATCCAAGGGGAATAGCCAACTCCTTCGTTATAACCACTATTTCATCGCTAACCATTTCGTTGTAGTGAAGTTTCACTGCACCTGTCTTTTTGCAGTCAAGGTATCTCCAGCCTGTCACTGTGCATTTGGAAGGGCCCTTATTTTCAACATGTATTTGTATTTCATTTTGCAGATCTCTGCTCTAGTCAAGTAGTGTCCAATCCATCACTACAGGGGGAATGTGCGTTTCCAACAAGAAATTTGTACTTTATGTTGCACATGTCTTTTCCACTCAGAGCATGTCCAGTCCATCTCCACAGGTGGCTACGCATCTGCAATGATCCTCTTAACAGAGACTCATACGCTCAGCTTTGCTTCTATGGCTTCCATCGGAGTGGCTGACAAGCGCTGGTGCTTGAAACTCTTCTTGTGGTCACAGTGCTCAGCCTGGTACACTATAGTTACCTTGCTCACTTTCTTGTGTGACGACCAGAGTTGCAAAACAATGCGTGGTCCTTAAACGCTTGTTCTCGAACTACATTTATATTGGAACCAGTCTTTATGCTGGAGTACCATTTCCTTTCCTTTTTTAGTTGCTCTCTGGCTGCAGTCTGTCAGGTTGGCATTGAAAGTGCACACATTCAAGCTGTCCTAGGCTGCCTTGGTGGCGCGGTGGCTATGACGCTCGGCAGCTGACCCGAAAGATTCGGATTCAATTCCCCTCGCGGTGGTCGGATATCGTTGGAGGCGAAATTCTAGAAGCCCGTGTACTGTGTGATATTAGTCTCATGTTAGAGAACCCCATGTGGTGAAATTTCTGGAGCTCTTCACTGCGGCGTCCCTCATTGCCTGAGTTGCTTTGGGACGTGAAGCCCCCATAAACAGCATTCAAGCTCTTAAAGTACACTTTGCCCTGAGAAATATTGTTACAGGCAAAATGTTTTCATACGCATAAAATCTATTGCATTGGGTTATGTATCTACTCTAACTTAGTGTTCACTTTCGCTTCGTTATCTGAGATGACTTGGGAGTCAATGTACTACTCATAGGCGGCAAGTTTTCAATCTGCCGAAAGTAGGGGGACGGTGGGCTCCAATTAGCACCCTCTCTCTTTTTAATTGTTTCCTCTCTCTCTCTCTGTCTCCCTGCGCCCCATGCATGCTCCTTGGCAAGCGTTATATATGCGGCTGTACGGAAAACATCAGTTTTGGCTCGAGGTCAGCGAATGTGCTAGACAGAATGACCCCATGGTCTGCGGAAAAGGGTCAAGGCAAATGAACGTGCCATTGAACAGCTTCAGCGAAGAATGGTTCAAATGGAGCAGTAGTCTCGAAGATGTAATGTCGAAATAAAAGGCCTGGTGCAGAAGGAGAATGAAAATGTTGTTGAACTGGTAACAAAGGTAGGCAGTGCTATAGGTGAGACTATCACTGCTGATGACATAGCAGTTTGTCATCGCGTGCCAACTCGTGAGGAAGGCAAAAGCAACATAGTTGTGCAATTCAAATGCCGCGAAAAAAGAGATGCTCTTCTGGAAAAGGCTCGAAGCAAATACATAAGGAATGAGCAAGTCGGAGTCGTAGATAAACAAAGTGTGTTCGTTAACGAACATCTTTGCCCTACACTGAAGCGACTTCTTTCCTTGGCGATAAAAAAGAAACGTGAGTTTGACTGGAAGTTTGTATGGGCCAGGAACGGAAAAGTTCTTGCGCGGAAAGCTGAGGGAAGCGACGTAGTGCGAATCGAACACGATAAAGACTTGTCAAAGATTGACTAAGGTGGTTTGTTGCTAGTTCTTTGCTTTCATCGTCATCATGTTATATCGAGAGTTCTGCTCACCTTCTGATATAACACTGCAGGCGCCAACCCAGGCATTAACCTCGGCTGTCCATATCAATGCACGTTCGTTGGCATCAAAGCTAGAACAATTCACTGTGTTTCTCGATGAATTCCGGTTCCGAATGCATGTAAACATGATCACGGAAACATGGTATCACGATGAAAGCCAGACGCTAACATTAGCAGGCTATAAACACTACTACCAAAACAGAACTGAGGGACGGGGCGGCGGCGTAGCGATGCATATCAGGGATGACGTGTGCTGCGAAGTGGAGCACCGTTTCACGTGTACTACTGCTGATCTGGAGGCGTTATGTGTTTGTAGTGGGAAAGGTATGTTTTCTGTAGTATATCGCCCTCCTTCCGGGAACAAAAACCATTTTTTGACTTTCATCGAAGAAATGTTGGAGTACGCTTCTTGTCATCAATACCGTTTGCTTCTGGGAGGCGATTTCAATATTAACTTAGCTGGAAATGACACGCATTCCGTTCAGTTCAATAACACACGTCTGGCTTCTGGCTTTTATTCCGTTATCAATACACCAACGCGGGTAACCGAAACAGGCCAGTCTGTCCTTGATCTTTTCATTGCCAACTCAAACATTTCCGTACATACTGCTGGAACCATATGCTATGACTTAAGAGACCACTGTCCAATATTTATTGCGTACTCCAGCTATAGACCACGAGAAAAGACAAGCAAGGACGTTCCTCTGTATAGGAATATATCGAATGGTAATATGGAATCCTTTCGGGCCCGCCTATCAAACAACGACTGGTATCCAGTTTATAACGAGAGTAATGCCTCTGAAGCTTACAACAAATTCCTGCTTATGTTCTGCTGTCTCTATAACGAATGCTTTCCATACAAGAAAGCAAGAAAAAAGAACAAAATAAGGAAGCCATGGATAACACCCAATCATTTGAAGGCGATTGAGGAGAAACAAAAACTCTTCTAAGATTTCTTGCGTACGAGAGAAATGACAGCACTAACAGACTTCAAGAAATACTGAAATAAGTTGACCGCAGAGTTAAGAAGAGCAAAGATCGCTTACTATAATAACCGCATATCTGATGCCTCAAGAACCGGTCCTCGGGAAGTGTGGAAGGTGGTCAATGAAATTCTTCAAAGGAAACGTCGGAAGCGCACCCCCCCTGAAATGTCAATAGATGGCAAATGTATTTCGGGGGTAGCTTTAGCTGAGCATGTCAATGCGCAATTTGTAGACATGATAAAACCAACCTGCGACGAAACAGGGTCAACGCCCACTGACGAACAAAATGCCACCGTATTCTTGGAACCAACGGATGAAATCGAAATTTGTAGCGCATTCCTGAACCAGAGAAACACCAACTCAGTCGATGTCGATGATCTTCAGATAAAGCCTGTCAAGTTCGTAATTGACGTTATTGCGCCTCATTTGACATATATTTTTAACCTCGTCCTCACAACTGGCTGTTTCCCAAGTCGCATGAAAAAAGCAAAGGTATCGGTCATCTTTAAAGGCCGCAATGAAAACGACGCGGCTAACTACAGGCCGGTATCTATATTACCCGTGTTTTCAAAGGGCCTAGAAAAAATAATATTGGTGCGCATAGAAAACTTTTTCTCCAGACATAACATATTACGAGAGTACCCACATGGTTTCCGTCGAGGCAAATCAACCGAAACAGCGCTACTAACAATGAAAGAGCTCATCATCAAAAATATTG
The DNA here is from genome assembly GCA_030143305.2 of Amblyomma americanum. Lineage (NCBI taxonomy): Eukaryota > Metazoa > Arthropoda > Arachnida > Ixodida > Ixodidae > Amblyomma > Amblyomma americanum. The sequence goes on along the minus strand of JARKHS020012171.1, from coordinate 14,177 downwards.
AATGCAAGACGCTTACGCTTGGTATTTTTTTAGATTACAGCAAGGCCTTTGAGTTTCTATACCACAAAATTCTGTTGAAAAAACTTAGTGCTTACGGTGTCCGCGGTGTATCTTTGGTGTCGAATGCAATGTGTTAGTATTGTGGGCCATACCTCATCGTTTAAGAGCATTTCATCTGGTGTGCCACAAGGCAGTCTTTTGGGACCATTTCTTTTCAATGTATATGTCAATGACATTGTTCAACCCAATTCAGATGCTCGTTATGTTATTTACGCTGACGATACCAGCGTGTTTGTTTCTGGTCATGACATACAAGAGGTGATTGCTAAACAGAAACTGAGATGACAAAGATAATCAACTGGTCCAATGCCAATGGTCTTAAGATTAACGCAAAAAAATCGAAAGCCATAATTTTTAAACCGAGTGGCAAACAGGCTATAATGCACCATCTTTTAACACTCAGTACTGCTACTATTGAAGTTGTCAAACAACATAAGATTCTAGGAGTGATATTCTCGTCTGATATGAAATGGACACACCACATCGATTTCTTGCGCAAGTCACTATCATCGGCTGCGGGAGCACTTTCCAGATGCCGACATTATCTCCCGGAAAAAATAAAGGTTCACATTTACCACGCATTATTCACGTCACATTTAAACTATTGCTCGCTTGTTTGGGGTACAACAACGATTAGTAACATTAACGCAATTTTCCTTCTACAGAAAAAAACTCTTCGTAATATTGCTAATGTATTGTACTACCATCCGACAGAAGAATTGTTTGTGAGGTATAAAATAATAAAAGCAAAACATTATCTAGAATTTCGTTTACTGCACACTTTCTTTTACGCAAATAATGCCCTTCAAACGTTTTTAAAGAGTACCGCTAGTTTAGGTAAACAAAAAAGCGATGGTCGTACTCGCAGTTGTGACAGATGGTTTGTACCACACCGCCGTACCGATTATCTCTGTCAGTCCCTACAGTACCTACTTCCATTTCTTCTGAACGATTATGAAAAGAAGGATGTATATTTCGAGACCTACAGTAAAAACCAACTGCGACAGTATTTTGTAACCCACTAAACAACCTGTCTACAATAATCATGCTAACTTTGTATTGTATGTCAATTCCGCTATGTTTTCTGATGTTCAGGAAGAATTGAGGCCGAACGCCGATCACCCGAAATTCTCATTAACAACGATTGTTTTGTTAATAATTGTACTGTGTAGTTGTTCGAATGATTGTTTGAAGATATGTACTTACACTGTAATTTAGTTTGTAACCACTGCTGACTTGTATGGGCCCCCAGGCACCTTTCAAGCTGTCGTAGAACAGCTTTTACGCCGGGGGGCCTTCAACCTCGAGTTGAAATAAATGCATTGACTTGACTTGACTTGAAACTCTGGACTCTCTGATGATGTCACCTCCAAAAAGTGACGTGAACCTTGACGTAAATGCGGACTCTGTGATTGTTGACTGCAAGCGGAGCTAGCAGCAGCCGGAGTAAAAGCAACCGCCGGCCAGACGTTGAAGGCGTCTTTTGTCTCTTCGTTGACACCAGCAGCTGGTATAGATCCCGTTCCCGATAACAAAGTTTTCGCAATAAACTCTGTTAGCACCGCCCTGCATTCCCCCAAACTTAGCCCCAGAGAGTGCACAATGCCTTAGAGGACTTAGAAAACTGGACTACCTGGATACCAAGAGTATTGGGCACTGACGAGTTGGCAGCAAATGAGCTTTTGCCTCGACCTGCAGAATGCGATCGTATGTTACTGCCGAGTCTCTCTCTCGACAGTGTCGCTCGAACCTTGGAACCCTCGTGTTCAGTAGATAGATGGATGTCGTTGCATGTGCCGTCCCTAGCGCTGCTAACCATGCGCTCCGTGGAAAGATTCTGAAGGGAGACTTCTTGTGAGCACTGCGCAGGTGTGTTAAGTGGCGGCTGTGATGTGTTTGCACCGTTAATTGACAGGAATACAGGAAAACCTCGTTGTACGTTTTTTTTTTACTTGCGGGAAGAAACATTATTCAAACCACCTCATTTTGAGAAATGTAACTGCTGAATTGAGGTAAAAAATATTTATTGACAATTTCACTTTATAAAAATGCCAATTGGCATTTCTTGGCACAAGAGCTGAACAGATCCTATTCCAGAGCTCGCTGAATTCAGTCTGTGTTCGCGCTTTCTTTAGCGCGGAAGGAAATTCGTAATGCGTACGGTCCGTCGATGGCAGTGACGAAAGTAACCAAAATCTCTGCCTTGCAATTTTTGGATGCTTCACCCCTTCGCTTTCCAGTACTCTGGGAAAGCCACTGCGGCAGCTAATTGTCGCAGTGCGGCTTTTTAAGCTTCATGTCCCAGACCCGCCTGATTCATATACAAGTTCATCGCTGTAGTTGATAAAAGCTTCGCCTCGTTTCCCTTATGCACCAAGCTTCGCCTCGTTTCCCTTATGCCCCACGAAGAAACCTCAGCGTTTCTCCTCTTCATATTAGGACCCTGCAGAAATGGCCATTGCGAACGCAAGCACGCAGCTTTTATTTTTTGTTGTTGATGGCGGTGGTGGTGCTTTGCCTCGTCCCATTGGGACACCGCAAAGAAGCCACCACATTGGGGGACTGCCGCAAAAACACGTGCCCTCTCATTCGGCCCACTTGTATGTTTGCACATGTGCGCTTGGTCAATAAACGTATTATACGACCACAATTTGTCAAAAATTTTAAGCGTAGTAGCCGGGAAATCGCGTTTCTGGGAACATATTAACCGTAAATAGTATAGTTTAACTCTAAAGAAAATTATGTCCATGATTTTGAGTGTACGAACCGGGAATGTATCAACGAGGTTCTACTGTACTGACAAACTTCGTCCGAGGAACACTTAGAAAGCGTTTGGGTTAACTGCTCCTCCATACTTGTAAATCATGGCACAACAAAAATGAAACCACACAGACACGAATCGCCAGACCAAGGATACTCAAACGATCTGCCTGCCTCTGGCGCCACCAAGTAAAAGCTGTTGTTGACTTGCAAAATTCAGACTGCCTTTTTCACTCTTCGTTGTGTGATGAAAGTGCACTAGAATTTGGAAATGACGCTTGCTTCAATACTCAGATGCGTAACCTTCATGGATTTGTCAGCTTCATAGATAGTGTTATTTTGGCGATGCCATCTCACATGCACTTGCGAAGTTGGCATGTAGCAACGATGCCTGTATTTCAGTTCTACCTTTTTTATACGTTCCAAGAGGTGTTTTTTCAGTGAGACTGGTCTTTTTGTGATTAGGAGCTGGCATTCTATCAATACTAGCCAACTTCAAATTCTCCTCTGCATCCCACGAAACAACTTTTCCAGAAAAAAAACAGCCGATAAGAATAGAATATTACAGCACGATAAAACTTTAAAAAATCGCACTTAATAACAATGGGCCATGGTCTGCAGCAACTTGCATTGCTCCACTGACGAATGAACAGTCAAGAAAATCAGCTTTTTAAAGTCTCACTATCTCAAACAAACCACAGGCAGCACAATTCGTGACATTGTAGTTTCGGCTTGCAATTTAGCTTCTGTTTATTGCTCGAAGAACGGACTACTTTTTCATCAAGTACGAATTCCGTGTGACGGCCCTGAAAGTGGGCCCTAATGAAAGTGTTAAAACAGATTGAATTTTTAATTTTGCTAAATATACATGCAAGGCCAGCAGTGAAACTTCAAAATAGTTCACTAAGAGGGAAATAACTGTTCATGTACATAAAGGTGAGGTGCGTAATTACCAATTGTCAAGTATGTTGGAATGAGTGTAGAAAAGAAAACTGTCTTTATGCAGGCATCTTTTTGGAACTGCAGCATAAAGAAGTTACTTATTCTAGTTCATTGCACAGCAAATATATAGGAAAAATAAATAGCAAAAAAGGTTTTTCAAGAAAAACAGCTAAAATGATTTGAAACATCTATGAATGCATAAAGCAGTCGAGAGGGTTACTATCTGCCAAATCCATACGCTGACAGGAAGATTTCCAGTTATAGTCCCATGTGAGGCAAGCCTTCAATGTTTACACAAATAACTTGATCCCATTGTGGATCAAGAATTCCAGCATCCTTCCTTTGCTATTGTTGACATGACACATGGCACCATAAAAACCAAACCTCAGTGTTGGTAGGATGTAAACTGAAAGAGTAAATGTTGCAAAAATCTTCCATTTATTTTCCTGTGTGTCAAACTGAAACAGTTAGCTTTGGTTTCGCGAGACACTTTAAATGCTCCAACTTTGCCTTCATGTTTGGGACGCTGTAATGGGAACAGGATTTCTGAATGATTTGCAAGAAAAATTAATATCTCATTAAAGTTTGAAAAATTCTTTTCCAAAAAAGGTGATGGAGCACTTCTACCTTTAGGTGTACAATGCAATAGCATTAGAGATCCCTCCCATTCTTTTTTTCCCTAGGTTTTTGCTCACAAGCCCAAATGGCGTTACATTACTGTGTGACATGCAGGGGTGTTGCAGAAGCAGTTCCGTAGTGCCACCTGGCATGGTAGGCAGGTTATGATGACGCCACATGATCATGTGACCTCTAATGACAAATTAATTTTCGCCCCCACAATAGGCAAGTTGCGATAACAAATTCACGTGATCTCATTCGACCAATCAGTAATTAGATTGCGATGTCACAAGGTCACATGACCTGTCTCTACCAACCAGGGATCTTTATGACACAGAGAGATGCCACTTTTTCTGAAGAATTTGCACCTTCAAAGCTATTGCATTAATATGCAGTTTTCAAAGCAACCTCATAACATAAGCTTTTAAGGCCAAAAATGAAATGCACATGTTCCTATCACCAGCTGATTTCTGCAAGTAAACTGCAGGGTTTGAACAGTTTCTTGAGATTAGACTACACCGCCATTCACATTCAACAGGGTTCTTTATGTGTGTGCGACTTATGAGCTTGAATAGAGTGGCTGGGAAAACTTTGAAATGCAAATTTTGCAGCAGTGGATGAGTCTGTTGCAGAACCATCACCAACAACGCCAGAATGATCCACAAATTAAATTTTTACCATGAATGAAAAAAATCGGCAATGAGCAAAACTTCTCAAGACTATGGTAAAAATGAAAACATCTTGGGTCCAATTTTAATTCCGCATTAAAATTGCATGCAATAAAATAAGCTGCAGTGAAACCTTGTCAATAGTGTATCAGACTTTGTGACCGCTTAGCGAAACACTGCCATAGAGGCAACAAATTTTTGGGCGCATGTTTTTTTTATTTGGAACGATGCTATGTAAATAAAACTGTATATATTAGGACATGGCATTCACTTAAGCCTGTTGATAATTTACGATTTTTTCCTCATGCTGTTTCGATGTGAACGCTGCATGGCAGCAGTGACATACGCACATACATGATGTGTCCAGTTCAAAGAAGGCATGCAAAAAATAATCGTTCAACTATTGGGTAGGCTTGCGTAACAGTTGATGTGAGGTGAAACGAATAAAGCAGTGACCATACTGCAGTTTTTTTCATGCCTTGTACAACCTGAGCGCCTTGTGTACATCACAGCGGTCGTTTAACACTTGAAACCAGAACAGCGAAAAAAAGGCAGTTATAAATTATGCACCGCTTGTTGGCGAAGTCCGTCTGCATGGCCATTTTTCAATGTGCTGCGCATCATTCGAAAGTGAGAAAACAACTCAAATTTAGTTCCGTACTCTTTCAACACCATGTGTTTTCAGTTGGAACTCTGCTCTAGCAGATTTCTCAGATATCGGGTTAAGCCTCATTTCTACCCAAAACTGCAGCTTCTGGAAAATATAACTTTCCACAACACAACGCCAAGAGCACTGCACGGGTATTAGTGGATGCCTTGTACTTGTTATAGAACTGCATTTTAGTGCATGGCGTAACCTGAAGGTAAGTTCGAACAGTACATTTTCAAAGCAAGAGGCCTAGACAAGGTAGTGTCCAGCGTCATTGTATGACCACTACCAATGCTAATGACATGTTGAGCCAAAAGCTTCAGCAAAGAAGGAGCCAAAGGAAGAGGAAAGGCCAGCAGGGTCTCCATGGCTGCTGCATTTCCTGCGGCATTGAATAAAGGTTTAACGAAACAAAAGCAAGCAGTGTCCTGTGCATCCTGTCGTTTGTTGCTAGGAAAGAAAAACATTCACTAAATAGAGGTAATTTATCATTGTTGGTAACAACACAACATTCCAAGCTATAAAACTTGAATAGCCTGCTCTGTACCTAAGTGTGAACATTATGTTCAAACTTACGCAATGCATGAATAGAGGCCTTTAAGGGTAAAATAATGATGACGACCTAATTTTTTTATCCTCCGAATTCTGGGCGGGGGGGGGGGGGGGAGAAGAAAACAAAGGGCCACCATTTTGCTGGATGTCCAAGGGACCGGGCGGACGCGGGTGGATGAACTGCGACGTGTCGCTGGCATTGCGTCGAAGGAATCGGTGTAAGGGAGGCAAGTGGTAGTAGGAACAGAGAGGACCACAGGAAGGCACCGGTGCACTCCTGCCAACAGCCCCAGGAACTTTGCAACACCAGGAAAAGCCATAGCCAGGACCCGTCGACGACATCCTCAAACGCCGTATGCTTAAAGGGGCTCCGAATAAAGTTTTGGCATGCCTACGATGTTAAAGGGCGCTGGTCGTCACAAATATCCTCCAGCTAGAATTTTTTAATGCGTTTTGTGGAAGCTGAGTTATCCGCAGACAAAATTTGAATTTAGGTATCTTCGCACCTTTCTCTCCTCACTTTTTTGCGCGCTGAAATGTTGGCACGCCTCTGTCGGTCCCACCCACTCGGTTGGAGAGGGGGCGGAGATTCCGGCCGCGGCCATGGGAGGTGCGTGACGTCATGGCAAACCAATAAAAGACCATTGCTGCTGACGTAGCGAGCTTGGGTTTCGAGCGAACACGTGGCACCGCAGGTCGCCGCGAATTTTAAATATATTGTAAATGATTGGTCCGCTTTTGAAGTACTGTACGCGGCATGAACACTTGGTGGCCTGTACTCTACATAATGCAAGGCGCTATTATAAGCAAGCTCAAATACCCTTTTCAGGAACCTTTTAGTGCAGCCAATCTAAGGGAGCCACTCGACAGCACGATCCCTCTGCCCATCGGTCCACAGGCAGAGGCTCTTTTATTTTTATTCTTTTTCATTCCTCTCCATAATTTATGTTCATTGGCTGCCACCTCCACGTTTGAATGGGGCGCAGGAGGCTTGCATCGGTGGTTCAAGGGAGGTCTACGACAGCACGAACCTAGTGTCCGATGGCTGCCACCTCCATGATTGGATCACCCGACCTCCGCTGCGCTGTCTCCCTTCACAGCTCGGCGACACCACGGGTACCCGAGAATCCGCAGGGACATTCCCGCAGGGGGATGATGGTGAACAGTGCTTCACCACGGACCCGAGCACCCGCGCTTCGCCGTGCGTGGCATCGCCGTGTCCGGGAAAAGGGGGTTCCTGGTGGTTGAGCCGATGCCGAGTGTTTGGACCTGTAAGGCTGCTCGGCGGAGGCAATACACCACTTTGGCCGCAGCTTCCTGTAGACGGCATCTCCGGCCTGACCCGACTTGGGGAAATCTGCAGTCGCCTTTTCCTATCCTCTCCTCTATCTTTCACTTTCCTACCCCTTTCGCACAACTATCCTTCCTCCTACTCACTTCTTTGTTTTTCCTGGCAGCGAGGGTTAACCTTGTGTGACCAACCACCGTGACTTGCGCCATATTTGATTATATTTAAGGTGTACAGGTGGCGTGGGCAGGCCTTCCTTGGAAATTCCTGTCTCTTCGCTTGGTTGGGCTCCATTATGGGTACGCTGGCAGCATGACCCAAAAACCTAATTTTTTATGGCACCCCCACTTTAAATACAAGATCGCTTTCTCAAAAGAGGGCAGAACGAGGAAGACAACTTCTTTCAAAAAAGAAAAGTAACCTTTCCAAAATATCACGTGATCCACAGTGAAGAAGATAAGCAGGCAAGAATAATACCCCCCTTCCTTGTGTCAATCTGCTTGACAGAAACATTAGGCATTGGCTATAAGCTCTCAAAAATGGCCAGCAGTGATTTATTACTTGAACTGTGCGACAATTTCTAACACTCCAAGTTCTCCAACCTAACGTCCATAGGGGAAATCCCTGTCTCCGTGACTTCTCATCGCTCACTTAACACTGCCTGAGGCGCAATATCCGAAAATGATTTTGTTAACATCACCGAAAAAGAAATGCTCGAAGGGATCACCGACCAAGACGTCATAGATGTCCACCGAATCAAAATCCAGAAGGACAATAAGGAAATAGACACCAAACACTTGATCCTTACGTTCAACACCAGCACATTGCCCGACACAATTGACGTGGCATATTTGCAAGTTAATGTAAGACCATACATACCCAACCCTCGCAGATGTTTCAATTGTCAAAGGTTTGGCCATGGCTCTCAGAGTTGCCACGGTCGCAAAACTTGCGCAAAATGTGCTTCGAATGATCACCAGTCTGATGGATGTGATGCAGCCCCGCACTGTGCAAACTGTGGAGACCATGCTGCATACTCCAGGGTGTGTGCGTCCTGGAAGAAAGAAAAGGAGATAATCACCATAAAAACAAAGGAAAATATTTCATTTAAAGAAGCGAGAAGGCGTTTTGAGCTTACAAACACATTCTTTTTCACAGCAAAACAAAACTTCGCTGATGTGGTGCGCAGGGGCGTCGCACCACACAGCAATCCGGCACCTGCCAAGGCCGCTTTCACAGAGCCTATGGCAGGGCCATCGACGCCCCAGGCAGGGTCAGCGAAAGCTGCCGGGAGCGCCGCTGGGAGCAGGGAGCGCCGGTCCATGGGTCGGCATCCCGCAGGACTTCCCGGGGAGGCCTGAAACTAACACAACCTCAGCTGCGCGGTCCTCCAGCAGTTCTGGCAAGGTGATGGATATAACTCTCAGTCCGCCTGCTTTGCAGCGGCGGAACAGCTCTCTTGAGCAAAAAAAAGACAGGCCCCTTATAACGGGCCCATATCTAAGTAAATCCTCTTTCATTTCCTCTCAAAAACACAATTATGCCTTTTTTGAATTCAGTGGAATTGTAGAGGACTTATGCGGAATTACAGTGACATAACAAATATTTTAGGGTGAAAGTTACCCATAGTTTTATGTTTTCAGGAGACCAATCTTGGTCCACAACATGTGCATATCCTGAAACATTATAGAACTTTTAGACGCATCGAGAGCAGGCAAATCGACTCTTGGGAGGCGCCGCGATTGTCGTTCAAAGCGGCATTCCTGCTCAAGAGATCAAGCTCATTACAAAACTTGAAGCGGTTGCAGTCAGCATCATCACCTACAAAACACTAACAATCTACTCAGTATACATTCGTCCACAATTTGCATTAATAGCCCATGATCTACAAGAACTGATAGATGAACTTCCAGAGCCATATCTGGAAGTTGGGGATTTTAACGCTCACTCCCATTTTCGGGGAAGCGAGCGCTGCGACTCTTGGGGGCAAACCATCCAAGATTTTATTCTCACAAACAATATGTCTTTTAAACACCGAAAAGGCCACATACTGCTCTCCAACCTCGGGCAAGATGAGCTGTTTGGATTTGTCTTTTAGTTCATCATCTGTTTTTAACGATTTTAAATGGGACGTAATCAACAACCCATTAGGCAGCGATCACCTTCCTGTATTAATAGTTTGACATCAGCACCAGAAATCATCCCAACTAAGCCGCGACATTGGAAGCTGCATTTAGCAGACTGGGAAATTTGAGCACAGGCCAATTTAAAAAATATAGCTTTAGAAAACCTCAGCATCAACGAAATGTTCCCGAATTGCATAATTACTGCCGTACACTTAGCTGTTCCTCGCCTTCAGGAGTGGTGCGGCAAAAACACAGTGTGGTGGACAAAGGAATGCAAGGAAGCAAAAAACAACAAAATAGAGCTTGGGGCAAATTTCGCAGATACCCTACACATAGAACCTCAAGCTCAGTACGTCAGTCACAGTGCTGAGAAAGCCTCATGGCACAGTTACATTTCATCTGTAAGCTGTCAAATAAAAAAAATTAAGATTATCATTTGTCCTTGAACCCCGCGAACTTGATGCCCATCAATGCGGTTATAAAAAGAGATGCTCAACAACAGACCATTTAGTTCGCCTCGAAAACAATAAGAGAAGCTTTTATACACAAACAGCACTGTCTTGCCGTTTTCTTTGATATGGAGGAGGCGTATGATACAACCTGGAAGTTTGGTATCGTCCACGACCTTGGCGACGTAGGTATCCGCCGGTAGGATGTTAAACTGACTTCCTTTCCGACCGCTCATTTCAAGTACGCCTGGGATCAACTCTGTCCAGGAGCTTCGTTCAAGAGAATGGGGTTCCTCAGGGATGCATTTTAAGCACGACATTGTTTAGCGTAAAAATGAATGCCATAAGTAAAATAATCCCAAAGTCCATCCTGTATTCAGTGTACGTTGATGATCTTCGAATAGCTTGCACATCCTCAAACGTAGCAACATGCGAGAGACCAATACAGTTGACAATGAATAAACTAGTGACATGGGCAGATCACTACGGTTTCCAGTTTTCCACACAGAAAACAGTAGCCATCTTTTTCTCGCTTAAAGGAAGCATAGAAGCTGACCCTTTTATACACCTGAACGGAACACGGATACCTGTCAAAAAGAGCACAAATTTCTGGGTACAACTTTTGACAAAAAACTCAATTTCCTGCCTCATATAAACGCACTGAAAAAGAAAGCCTCCGGATCCCTAAATATACTCAAAGTACTGTCACGTAAACGTTGGGGTGCTGACAGGACGTCTTTTACAAATTTATTGCTGCATGGTACGCTCAACCTTAGACTACGGATGTATAGTTTATGGGTCAGCGAGGCCTTCATACCTGAAACGACTAGATCCAATACATAATTTAGGTTTGCGTCTTTACTCTGGTGCTTACAGAATATCAAACATAACTAGTCTTCATGTAGAAATCAACAAACCATCGCTTACAGATAGAAGCACCATGCTCTCATGCTCATACATTTTAATAATAATAATAATAATAATCTTTATTTGCCATCGTACATTTGGATGGGAGGACGGCGGGAAAAAAGCTGCTCGCAGGCAGCTTGACCAGCCCACAGCCCCTGTTTTTTTTTTTGGCAGAAGAAGCACAATAATACATCAATCTGTACACAATTTGGCACAGTAAATTAACATTCGCTACAGTAATCGCGTCTTGATCAAAAAAAAATTCCAGTCACGGTACAAACAACAGAATAACATGAAATCACAGAAAATGAAAGTATCCGAAATCATGAACTATACATAAGGCGGAGATTTCTGTAAGGACATGAAAATAAATCAAACCCATCTAATAGTCGCAAAGTGCCCATCTAGAACACTCTTTCACAACAAACCGCTCGCTATTAGGCCACTCATTCTGCGTATTGAAGAGATGTGCCAAAACCTCGGCGTACTAGATACATTAGCTAACATTGCTCGGAGACGAGATCCACTGCTTGCATTGTACAATTTTCCTGCAATCTGTGATCTCACTCTTACACAGTTCCATAAGAAACAAACTCCGCAACAACATATAGTACAAGAATGCACTGGAAGAAAAGTACAGTAGTTTTATACAGATGGTTCAAAAACGGACGTTTACGTAGGAAGCGCAGTGGTCCGATGGAAGTCGGAGAAAACAGTACGACTTCCACAGTGCTCATCCATCTTCACTGCAGAATGTTACGCAGTCTGTGTGGCCATAGAAAAAATAGAAAAGGAGAACCTTACCAACAGTATTATTTACACAGACTTCCTCAGTATACTTACAGCTTTTCACTCTAGAAATGCAGTCACTCCGATTCTTGGTGACATCATGCACAAGATAGTAACAGCCGCAGCTCGAGGACGAAACAAAGTTCTGCTGGGTTCCCATTCATGTCGGAATAAGAGGCAACGAGAGCGCAGTTACTGCACTGCTAAAGCTCGTGGGAAGGAAATAAAAAAAGTAAATATCCCTTTTAAGCATTGCATAAACTTGGCACAGCGTGAATTAGGAGAAAAATGGCAGTCGGAATGGAACGGCGAAGTGAATAATAAACTACACTTGGTGAAGCCAGTTTTAGGTGGATTTAAATTGTGTGCACCAGAAACGTTTTAAGGAAGTGATTTTATGCCGTCTCCGGATAGGTCACACGCACCTTACGAATAACATCCTGCTAACAAAACAAGGCACACCTATTTGCGAATGCGGAGATCATCTTACGGTCAATCGCATTTTATTTTCATGTGTGCAACTGGAAACACTTAAAAAAAGTATTTAACTCTATTTTAAAATGAATGCATTCCTTTTCATCCAGCACTGCTCTTAGATGATAATGCCATTGTTAACATACATTCTGTTTTTAGCGTTTTAAAAGAAGCAGTGGTGCTTGAAAAAACTAAATCTTGAACCACTGGTTTGCTTTATTACATGATGCACCTCAGCCACTTCTCATTCCTGAGAAGGCTGAGGCTTTTTATTTCAGATTCAGACCATTTTATTTCCTTTCAGTTCAAATTGGAAGACGAGCCAAAAGGCATCGAGCCTGACAAGGCCTCGACTCCCATCTTTAGTTCGGAGCAGTCAAAACTTCAATACATTTGCAGGGATTTCTCCTGATGAAACGGTGTACACATAGACATAAAATAAAAAGTACATATGAACACAAAATACTGGAAACCGTGTGCTCGCAGAGGTGCGCTGCCTTTTGGGCCAATAATCTGGCTGCTTTTCCAGATTTTTGTTTGTAGCAGTGCACTTTGCTGCAGATGGCTGCTTATCCGTAAATTGCTTTAGCGCCTGTCTTATCTGATGGACTTTTTTTATCACGAACTCTTCTTGTGCTGCATCGCATAATTCCTTGTTTGCTAAGTCTTGTAAAGCAGCTACAAGAAAAGTAGGGATGTTTTCAATACCACGACTTTGCGGCTCAGGGATTGCATCAGCCTGGATGCTGTCGAGAAGTGCCTGGGGCTCATCTAGAGCGAATGAATCATTTTCTGTTGAAGTCGAAGGAAGAGCTGCGCCTTTTTCAGTCGATCCCTGAGCACTTGAATAGTTTTTTCAGGCTCCCATTGAGCAACTGCATGCATATGCTTACACAAACTCAAGTGCTGCTTGTAATCCAAGCATACACATTGCAAGGTGTGGATACATATGTTGCATTGTTTGCAACTGTAGCTGCACACTTGGCATGGCATGCTGCCCTTTACTACAGTGTGCTTAAACTCTTGCAAAGATTGCGACTGCACAAGCCACCATCCATCAGGTGATTCACTCACGCCAGATTGAGCGAGCTCGACACCTGCGCAGTGCTTCTTATAGCAGTCTGCTGTCCGGTGGCTTGCCATGGGCCTCACATGTGAAATGAGCTGCTTGATGAGCCGATCATTCGTAAATTCCATTAAAGCACATCTACGATGGGCATCACTAACCTGCCTCGCTTCTTCGCTGTGCAGTGCCTTGGCATCTGGTGGCTTCAGTCCCTGGGCTCCTACGGCGGGCAGGTCTCCGGTCCTGCCCTTGTGACCGGTCCGCTACCGGGCGTCCCGCCTGGCCCGTGGTCGATGCCCCGTTGCGTCGCTCGTTCCGAGCCTGAGGACTTCAACTTCACGCCCAAGCGATCGGTGTACTCGGAGAAACTGCGTCTCTCGGAAGGCGCTGCATCATTTGACGGTGGCGCATACCAGTGTGCGCCACCCCACCTCCCTTCTCTGGATCAAAGGCTGTGGCTATCTTCACATCTGGACACCGGAACTTCAATCATGCTATCGCCATCAAGGACGGGCAATATAATCCCTTTGCACATCGGTGCACCCTTCAGTGGGCTCGGCAGCACATCTACGATGGGCATCACTAACCTGCCTCGCTTCTTCGCTGTGCAGGTAACGAATTGTTATTGCCTCAATGCTAAGCGTACTAGCAACCGTTGTTTATTCGTGCTGCCGGGCCCACGCAGCTCATGTCTCATTATGTACGACAGTGCTTGCATGCTATTGAAGTTACTATTATTAGCCGGTGATGCAGAGACTAACCCTGGACCTCCCCATGAAGATTTTGCCCAACTGCTAGAAGGGATACGTGAAATCAAGTCCGGGCAG
>JARKHS020012169.1:0-25354 GCA_030143305.2 Amblyomma americanum | reverse complement strand
CATACTGACCTCGAGAGTCGTATTAAATTAGCTCGCAATAGAAAAAAGTTTGCTGCGCTTGTCACCTTGGATGTCAGTAAAGCATACGACAGCGTGGAGCACTCGACTCTATTACTAAGATTACAGGAACTCAACTTCCCAAGCTATTTTGTAGCCTGCATTTCTGTTTTTTTTTGGAAAATAGAGAATTTTACTGCTGCCAAAATGGTGTTTCCTCAAGGAGATTTCCACAGACAAGAGGTGTTCCGCAAGGATCAGTTCTCTCACCTGTTCTTTTTAACATTTTTCTAAGCTCAATTCCATGCAATCAAAATGTGAAAACTTATGTGTACGCCGACGATATTGCATTTTTTGCATCAGCAGATGACATTCACACTCTTTATCGAACCCTGCAAAATTACATCAATGTTCTTGACAACTGGCTAGGAAGAATTCATCTGTCCCTTAATGTGAAGAAATGCGCATTGTTAGTATTTCCAGTTTCTTTTCCTGTAAATATCTGCCTGGTCTATAGAAATAACATAATACCTCAAGTTCAGACGGTGAAGTATCTCGGTGTAATATACGACTCTACTCTCTCCTGGCGGCCACACATTGAGCAAGTTTCTGCAAAAGGAGTTCGGGCCATTGGCATCCTGCGCAGGCTTTGTAGTGCTAGGTCAGGCATGAGAAGGTATACGCTTCTGATGATTTATAAAATGTACGTCCGTCCAATTTTGGAGTTCGGAGTGTGTTTTATTCTCAGGAGCTCCTGCCTATAAACTTCGCCCTCTTGTGCTTTTGGTGCGTGAGGCGTTGCGCCTTTGTCTGGGGCTTCCAAAATATGTCGCCAATGCTGTTCTGCACCTTGAGGCGCGAATGCCTTCGTTATCAGCTAGGTTTCGCCTTTTAACAGTTCAAACATTTTTAAAGTTGTGCGACTCACCTCTTCACGCTTCCAGTATAATATTTCTCAGTCAACCTTCCGCCTTTTTAGTGCTGCCTGGTCTCGATTTCATACCCCGCAGATATGTTACGTGCAGTCCCTCCTTGATCGCATAAATATTCATTTCACAGCTGTCCGCCAAATATGTAACAACTCCTCATCTGTCCAGATTGAATTCGATGACATTTTCCCATCGAATGCAAAGCTGCAGCCCTTCCCGCTTCTTCAGGGTCTATTGCAGGACCACCTAAGGTCCTTTCCCTCTCATGTTCTTATTGCTACCGATGCCTCGCAGGATCGCGAAAAGGCAGGTGTGGGAATTTTTTCACCTTCACTGGATTGGTCATTTTTCTCTCCGCCTTCCTGACTTCACTCCAATTTTTCTGGCTGAATTATTAGCAGTAATCTAGCCTTACGAAAATTAGGATCTACCGTTTCCCAGGTCGTGGTTATGACAGACTCTCTGTCCATTTGCTCTTCCTTATCCTCACCCACTGACTCTCGGCCATTACGCCTCTTTAAGTTCCTGATTCCGCTCCATCTAAATTCGGTAAGGTTGCTTTGGGTACCAGGTCACATGGGCTTTCACTTAAATGAGGTTGCAGATTCCTTAGCAAAAGCCTCTCTCAGCGGCCCAATTGTTGCTGTCCTACCATCGTGTGCATATACAGCTGCGGTGAGGTTTCGCAGCTACACAATATTTCAGGAATTTGCTGCCTCGGCTCCTACATCATCTCCCGAATATCAGCATCTTCTGCATCCTTGGAGTAGCAAAGACTGGCGCTCACGCAGACTAGAGGTCTCTTTCACGCGCTTGCGTTGCCGGGTTCCCCTTCTAACTTTCTACCTTCACAGGTCTGGCCTGGCAGCTTCCCCACTGTGCCCTTTTTGTGCCGAACCTGAGACAATAGATCACTTCCTGCTGTTCTGCCGCCGCTTTTCTCATTTGAGGAAGCGTCTTTTGCAAATTCCATTTCATCAACGGGGCTTGCCTGTGTCTTCCGCGGTTGTTCTTTCCATTGGCGCTTCTTTGCTTGGACGAAGCGACAGGAGTGTGCGCTGTGCTGTGCAAAATTTTCTGCAAGAAACGCAGCGACTCCCATTCTAATTTATTTTTCCCGCTCTCAGTCAGTACGACATTGCAACATTACAGGCATTGTGTACTATTATGCACATTAAGCAATTGTCCCGTCTTCGATCTCCAAGTTAACTGGACCCCTTTCCTTCCCTCTTCCAATCTATCAGACTACATACTATTTCCACTGCTTTTCCCGTCAAAACTTTCCTGTATCCAGTAATTAACCGCCTGTGTCTTGGCCACTCCCCCGTAGTGGGTATGTGCCAGCAACGTCTGAGACCGACCTTCCTTCCTTCCTTCCTTCCTTCCTTCCTTCCTTCCTTCCTTCCTTCCTTCCTTCCTTCCTTCCTTCCTTCCTTCCTTCCTTCCTTCCTTCCTTCCTTCCTTCCTTCCTTCCTTCCTTCCTTCCTTCCTTCCTTCCTTCCTTCCTTCCTTCCTTCCTTCCTCCTTCCTTCCTTCCTTCCTTCCTTCCTTCCTTCCTTCCTTCCCCTTCCTTCCTTCCTTCCTTCCTTCCTTCCTTCCTTTCCTTCCTTCCTTCCTTCCTTCCTTCCTTCCTTCCTTCCTTCCTTCCTTCCTTCCTTCCTTCCTTCCTTCCTTCCTTCCTTCCTTCCTTCCTTCCTTCCTTCCTTCCTTCCTCTCCTTCCTTCCTTCCTTCCTTCCTTCCTTCCTTCCTTCCTTCCTTCTCTCTGATCAGCCCCAGTGTTGCCTCTGCAAGTGTAACCACTCAGCTGATGATGCCAACTGTTCGAAGCGAGCTGACGAACAAAGCCTGGTAGATATAATTCAAGCGAAGCGATGCCCGTGAGCAGATGCGTATGCACTTCTGGATCGGAAGAATAATACATATGCCAGCCGCGCGCGAAGCTGTGTTGCAGATATAGAGTCAAGTTTGACTACTTCGATACTGTCCTCAGTAGAACAGACTCTTAGTGTGGTTGTCGAGCGAATGCTGTGCAACTTCACCGAGGCTTTATCTCAACTTGTTGCAGGCCTGTCTCTGCCTTCTCAATAATCTGTTTCGGCGACGACGCCTGCATCGTTCTTAAATTGTGCTGCTAGTAAAAGTGACTCCATGTCGCCTCCTGACACATCTCAAGTCCCGCCTGCCAACAGTGCTTTTGGCAGTGTCTCTCACGTAGATATCTGTAACACGGATGTTTAAATGCTATGTCCTTCCCAGAAACGTCGAGCTTCTTCCTCACCCTCGAAGTCAGCTGTTCCGCAAATCAAAGCAAAGAAAGGAGCCCCCAAAGTATCCCCCAGACTGATGTGCTGAAGGAGGCTGTTGCTGCCTCTTTCATCAATCAATAATCATGGCGGGTCTAAAAGTTCTGCAATGGAATTGTCGTTCCGTACTTTCTTCTCTCACGGATCTTGAAATACTTCATAAACATAATCCAGATATTGTGATTTTGCAAGAAACGTGGCTCTCTCCACTTAAATCATGTTCAATGAAAAATTTCCGTGTTTTCAGGGTAAACCGCGTTAATGACAGGGATGGTGGGCTAATAACTATGATCTCTGCAAAAATATGTCACCAGGCATCAATCTCGCAGAAAGTTATGCTCCTTGACTGTGTGTTGTTGGCAGTTGAAATCTCCCTTCCGCAGTGCGCCAAACTAACTATTGCTAACGTCTACTTTTCTGTAGGTGTTCACAGGACAGATTGTTTAGACACCTTACTGAGCGGAGCAAACAACACAGTCATCGCAGGGGATTTTAATTCGCACCACAGTGTCTGAGGTAGTCACTCTGACTCCGGCGGCCAGCTTCTCTGGTCATGGATGTCTATGAATGCAGTGCGCTGCTGCAATTCCGGAGTAATAACCTTTATGCGTGGAGTTTCTCGTTCAGCCATAGATTTAACATTAGCATCTCGTGGGGCTGGAGTATCTGCATGGTCAACAGTGGACTCAGGAACATCTAGTGACCACTTTCCAATAACCTTTACTATTATGTCTTCTCCTATCAGAAAAGGTGGTGCAACCATGAAATTTGTAAATCATATTGC
The DNA here is from genome assembly GCA_030143305.2 of Amblyomma americanum. NCBI lineage: Eukaryota > Metazoa > Arthropoda > Arachnida > Ixodida > Ixodidae > Amblyomma > Amblyomma americanum. The sequence goes on along the minus strand of JARKHS020012169.1, from coordinate 21,340 downwards.
GTATAAAAAATTGATATCTGCCTCGCTTCCCTCCATTGTTAGCTCAGGTCGAGCAGAAAGAGCTCAGCGGGCAATTTCCTTTCTGCAACATGCTGCTGAGAGCTCTGTATTCTCTGTGTGCGTTACTGCCCCTGCCAGACAGCCGTCTCCTTGGTGGACGGAGGAGTGTGAGAAAGCTTATCGCCTTAGAAAAGCAGCATGGAAAAGCCTTTCCTATGATCAGAGCCCAGCTAATTGGATAAATTATAAGTTCTACTCTGCATCTTTCAAAATAACTGTTAAAAAGCAAAGGAGGATTATAATCAATATTTAAACACGTATCTGTCTAAACCTCAGAATAAGAAGGCTCTATATAGATTCATGGCGCAGAATAACAACTTTCCGGCCTCCAACCGCATAAAGCCAATGGTATTGTCTCCGCAGGAAGCTAAGCAATACCTTGAACGTATCGCTCAGGGGCTGGCTTTACGTTTCCAAGTGCTGAAAACGGAAACTTTGCACACTCTCACCCCCAGCTCGGACTGTCCCGAGGTGGACGTGTCGGAATTCCTCCCAATGGTTTCCTCGATGCAGTCTGCTGCCTCGGGATCTGATGGGGTTACTGTGGGCATGTTAAAGGTTTTAGCGCAAGACTTTCCAACTCACCTTCTGAATATTGTAAATGCGTCATTGGAAAACTCTTGGATTCCTTACAGTGGAAAATTGCGAAAATAATTTCACTTTTGAAAAATGCAGAGAATGGATTTCATTTAGACAATATTCGGCGGATTGCTTTAACCTCAAATTTAGTAAATCTAATAGAAAGAGTAGTACACAGTCGCCTCACAGAGCATGTTCATCACGTTAACGGCCTCAGCTCCGCACAGATTGGTTTTCATCGCGGTTTTTTCATATGGTCCGCGCATGTGGATCTCGAGAGCCGAATACGACTCTCAATGCGCAAGAGAGAAGTTGCGGCCTTGGTGACACTTGACGTTGCTAAAGCCTATGACAGCGTTGAATACACGGTCCTTATTAACAATCTTGCTCAGCTACATCCACCGCACTACATCTATGCTTTGATTTGTGAATTTTTAAAAGATAGATTTTTCTTCTGTACAGACGGATCTTTCTGTTGTAATACCTATGTTCAATCACGAGGTGTGCCGCAAGGATCTGTTTTGCCTCCACTGCTTTTCAACATATTGGTTCGGGACATACCCAATCATCCAAACATTACAGTTTATGTATGCGCAGATGATATAGCTTTTTTCGCATCAGCAAAGGATATTCATGCACTATACGAGTGTTTGCAGGTATACCTGAATGCTATTGAAATCTGGTTGAACCAAATTAATTTGTCACTTTAATGTCAGCAAATGTGGCGTGCTGGTATTTCCGCCCGACACTCCATTGTGCATCTCGCTAGTATACCGCCACTTAAATTCCGCAGGTGGAGTCGGCTAAATACCTAGACCTTACTTATGATCAAAGTTTGGACTGGCGACACCATATTAAGAATAATGTTATTAAAGGGAAACGTGCTCTGGGCCGGTTGACACGAGTTGTCAATAAAAAGTTTGGCATGCGTCGTGACACGTTACTGTTGCTCTATAAGGCGTATATGAGACCGATTCTGGAATTTTGTTGTGTCTTGTTCTCTGGTAGCGCAAACTACAAGCTGCAGCCATTAGCTTTACTGGAAAGGCGTGCCCTACGGCTATGCCTCGGGCTCCCAAATTCAGCTTCAAACGCTGTCCTTTATCTGGGAGCCCGTAACCCCGATCTCTTTTCCCGCTTCAAACTTCTAACACTGCGTACTTTCCTCAGGTCCTTTGAGCCGGCCCCCGGCGTTTGTAGTCCCATTTTTCTATTCCAACCACACCTGTTTTTCATTGATCATTGGCCACGCTATCAGCTTCCGCAAGTCAGGTTCACGCAGAATCTGTTAGCCCCGCTTCAGGTTACTCTGATCTCCTTGCAGAAAGTTGCAGATACGCAGGCTGACCCCGTCTTCTATTATGACCATATTTTCCCGTCCCATGCGAAACATATGCCTGCAAATATCCTAAATGGTCTCCCTTCTGAACACCTACAGAATTTTCCTCTTCATACTGTTATCTCACTGATTCATCCGGCAGCTGTGAGAAGGCGGCGGTTGGGATATATTCGCAGGAGCTGGCTTGGAGCTATTCCGTTCGTATCCCAGATTATACTCCTATATTCTTCGCAGAGTTTCTGACCATTGGTTTGGCTCTTCCCAAACCTCCTAGGCATGTAGCACGGATTCTTATATTTGCAGACTGCCTTTCGGTTCTACTCTCTCTCCAAAATTCGGGAAAATCTTTATTGAATCGTTCGCTTAGGTTTTTTTTGTTCTGCGCACAGTGCGTGAGATCCGCTTTGTCTGAGTACCTGGGCATTCGGGCGTCTATTTTAACGAGGTGGCTGACTTATTGGCTAGGTAAGCTTTCAGCGCTCCTGTAATCTATCCCGTTCCTCACCTCATTCTGTTAGAAACTTCACATTTCCAGCGCTTCCAACATATTTCAGCCAACCTGAGTGATCCATTGCTCAATACCGTGATTTTAGCCACTTAAAGTTCCCATGGAATATCCGGAGGTGTAAATCAAGGCTTTGTGAGGTGTCAATGACACTTCTGCGATGCAGAATCTCTCACTTAAATTTGTACTTATGCAGATGTGGTTTGGCTGCGACAAATCTTTTTGTATCATGTGGGCAAGTTGAAACAATACATCATTTTCTCCTCTCTTGCCGGCGGTTCGCAGTTCAGAGAAAACAATATTTGGAGGTCTCTCCTTCGAGGTTAGGACTCCCTCTGTCTCTTCCGGTTATTTTTTTGTTCGGTGCGAGCGCAAAGAGATTCCCGTTAAGCAGTGTCTGCGGCTACCTTCATGATTACACAAGTGCAACTGATCGATTACCTTGTTAGCTGCATACAAATTTTTGTCGACATGTCCAAAAATGATCGATTCTATTCCTGGTAATTCATGTTTCTTTAATTAATTTGCCTTTTTCAATTTTTATATTGATTTAGTCTTCTCACGCCTATTTTTCGCCGCGCAAATACCTCATTGGGATTATCTACTGAACCTTGGCCAATTCACCTGCGTGGGTATGTGCCATGCTTACTAAGGAGAAGAAGAAGCTTCAGTGGCATTGCCATCACCGCAAGTTTTTGTGCTCGACCTGGCTGACCTCGGACTGTTCTCGCCGCTGCTCCCGTCGTCCCAGCTCTTTTCGATGAACCCCCGTCTTGCATTTGGCGGAGGTGCCGGGTGGGCATGGAACTCCGCAGCCGTACTCTCCGGACACCTGCGATGCCTGAAGATGTTCAACATCAAGCAATGCAAGTGGACCCAAAAGCCCATAGATCAGCTTGGCTAACTAGCGACAAGTTCCTCCTCACCGAGCCTCCTTTCTTGCGCGGCTCGCGTCGTCCGCCGTGTTCTTTCCAACGCGCTCGGGTGGTGCGGCTGCATGCATACGAGCAGTGCGCTGAGGGACCTTGCAGAGTGACTGTTCTGCCGTCGCGCACATTATGGTAAATGAGCTAGGCACAGACAGGAAGCGAAAAATTCCACTAGTGCAGTCCAGGTTTAATTTACGTGGTGCTTTGCCGAAAACGGTCAGAGCGGTGAAAGTGCACAGCGTGGCGGCCGATTTCCCGGGCGTTTTCTAGCATAGACCCTGTACGCTGCTGTTGAAACTATTCACAACGCAGTAGCGGCATGAAACGCTTTTCAAATGGAGTGTCGCCATATGAGGCTACGCAGTCGCAGGGCGTTTGTAGCCGTAGAGTCTGCACTTCTTACAGAAGTTAGCGCAGAACACGGAACGAGAGAACGGATAACACGAGCTTGCTAACAGCTAGAGGTTTATTTCAAGTGAAGCAATAAAAAATAAAACATTACAAACACATTCAAAAAACGAAGAAGAAGATACCAGACATCGGACCCAAACGCTGGTTGACAATCATCTCAGCACAAGACGAAGCTTAAGCGGCAACAAGCAATTTCTGACAACTTTCGGATAATGAAGGGTGTGCGATCAGAGAACATAAAAAAGTTAGAGGACGCTTAAGGTTCGCCTTAAAAGTGGAACACGTCAGCGTGTTGCAGTGCTGCCAGGGTGTCCACGGAACGCCTCGCCTTGCCCGTTGGACAAATCGCTCGGAGTCTCTAGGGGGCCTCTGAAAACAACACAGACGCTGCTCCACACTAGAGCACTCGTAGACGGTTGCGGTTCCATCACAGCCGTTCACAAACGAACGACACTACTACGACGCAGAAAGGATCGACGGATGGATGGATGGGTGGTTGCGTGGGTGGGTGGATGGATGGATGGATGGATGGATGGATGGATAAGGCTGAACCCTTCAAATCGGGCGGTGGCTCAAGCCTCCTAGCCATGACTTATAAATTTTACTCTTGTCTTGATTTGAGCCACCAATCAGATAACCTTCGCTTGGTTACTTCTACCCGCTTAAAATCTACTTTCCCTTCACTGTCCTTAAAATCCAATGCCTTGGAAAAATCAGCCCCACTGCTTTTCACTGTAGGGTGAAGCCCTTTAGAGAAAAGTATCAAGTGTTCAGCCGTTTCCTCCCCCTCTCGCACGCAACGCCCAACGTGGCTATCTCGTCGGGCCTGACTCTATATGTCTTAGTCCGCAAAACTCCCGTCGTGGCCTCAAACAAAAAAAGAGCTTCCCCTACAATTATCATAGATATTTTCTTTAGCAATTTCCTGCTTAAATATCATCTATGTTCCCAGTGCCGATTTCGTCAGCATCCCTGTTTTCCATAGAGCTCTCTCTGTTTCTTTAACCGTTTTCTTAACCAATAATTGCTGATTTGCCCCCTACTGCTGTCCAGATATTTGCTTGTCAATTTTACAGTTTGCTTTTTCCCTTTCGTGTCAACATTCCTTATCTACAGGTATCTGAAAACTTTCCTAGCCAACTGCTTTTCCCCCATTTTTCCAAATCGCTCCTCAAATTCTATCTTACTGCTAGCTTCTCTGCTCTCAAACGACGCCCATCCCATATCACCCTGCACCCCCTGATTTGGTGCATTGCCATGTGCTCCCAAAGCTAGGCTCCCTACGCCGCGTTGTTTGATTTCTAACCTTGCTTGAACATCTGATCTCATGCACAGGACAGCAATACCGAAATTCAGGCTAGGAACCATCACTCCTTTCCAGATCCCTCTTACCACTTCGTACCTACGCTTACGCGCTTGCCATCTCTCGGGCCAGCGCCGTGCATGGCGAAGGCGGTTTCAGTGGGTGCCACACGATGGCGCTACGACTGCACGCCAAGCACGGTGGAAATTTACCGGAAACACATGGTACTCGCTCAATTCCGGCATGTAATTTCTCATAATTACTCATGTACTCCTCAGTACAGATCTCTAAGACAACGTTTCTAAGAAACCCGTGCATTAGTCAAATGTTTTAGGGGAATTTCTCAAGGTGGAGTAGATTTGTATTATGGGAGTAATTACTCATTTACATCCATTTTTCTTTAACTACGAAGTTTCAGAGAAAGCTGTATAGCTTTCCTTTGGAGCCGTATGGCTGCGCTCGGGTGGATGTGAGTGAGTAATTGCTCTCTTATTGTAAACCCATGCATTAATTAGACGCGCCTTTATTCACGTTGAAACGTCGAACCGTCATAGCAGAGTGGAAGCGTCCCCTTCCCCATCTCGAACTCCAGAGGACCGGATTCGATTCCCGGCTTAGACCTCGGTTTGCGGTTTTTATTCCTTGAGTGTGCGTGGATTTTTACGCAGCCGCAGAACATTTACGACGTGCGGTGCGCTTGACTACAACTACGCAGACGGTTTTTCGACCGAAGGAGCTGTATACGCTGTCACGTAGAAGAATGCCATCAAGTTGAGTGAGTGCAGAGGTTTGCACTTAACAAATTACCAAGGACTTCAAAAATTACAGACCGATCAGCTTATTGTCCGTTGCCTACAACGTATTTACTGAGGTAACCGCTAATAGAGGTAGGGCAACCTTAAACTTTAATCAACCACATGATCAGACCACATGATCAGACAGGCTTTCGTAAAGGATATTTCACAATAGACCATATTGCCACAGTACCAATCCATTCGGTGGCACCATACCGCAGCCGAACTGTTTTAGCTACGACTTGCCATGTCTTGCGCACTCGAGGGGCCAGAGGATTGTAATCTTCCTCGCTCGAGCGCCCTGCTGTCTTTCTCGCCCAGCATGTCTAGTTACACCTGGTCTGTGTGCTTCGGCCTTTTATCGGTGACATATTTGGTGGAGCCGCTGGGTAGCGTCTCATGTACTCTGACTACGAGGACACTCTTGACGCCTGTTCTCCGCGCGTGGACTCAACACCCGTCCACAAGGCGAGCCGCCGTCTGCGAGGCCTACAACCGGAGTTCGGCCGACTGACAGCGCCGGTAAGGGCCATGACATCCAGCGCGGCTAGCCAGAGGACTCAGAATTGTGGAAATGCCCTGCCTTTCGTCCTTCGCACACCTCGGTCGCTGCCACCGTTCCACGGAGATAGGTTTGAGGACGTCGAAGACTGGTTGGCCAGATTTGACCGAGTGGCGGGTTTCAGTGAGCGGGACGGCGAGTGCAAATTGCGCAACGTCTACTTTGCGCTGCAGGACTCGGCCAAAACTTGGTTTGAAAACAATGAAGCTTCCTTTACCACCTGGGAGGCTTTTCGTCGAAAGCTGCTAGCAACATTTACCAGCAGCCAAAGAAAAGAGAAAGCTGAAATCACCCTGCTCTCGAGGTCGCAGCAGCCGAACGAGAGTGTCGCGATGTTCATAGAGGACATGACGCGACTGTTTAATCGGGCCGACCCTGCTATGCCCGAAGCCAAGAAGGTACGTCACTTAATGCGCGGCGTAAAAGAGCAGCTGTTTGCCGGACTGGTCCGTTACCCGCTAAGAACCGTGTCCGACTTCACCAAGGAGGCAACGTGTATCGAGCGCTCTCTGCATGAGCGGGGCTCCAACTACGGACGTCAAGATACTGTAGCAGCCGCTTCCCAGAACACGCATACGTCGCTGCCCGCCGAGGACCTTCGGGAGCTTGTGAGAAGCCTTGTGCGCAAGGAGCTGACGAAACTTCGCTTTGAAGCTCCACAGGTCAGCGTCGCTGTCATAACGGACGGCTTCGGGAATAAATCCAACGAGTTGTGCAGCCACCCTCAGCTCCACACCCGGCGCCCTCCGTTATGACGTACAGCGACGCGCTACGAAGTCCCGGGCCAGCGGTGCGAGCCTTTTCCCCCGTCGCTCCTGTGCCACCTCTGCAGTACACAATCGCAACAGTACCCTCCGCACTCTCCGATTCCAGCCCCCCCCCCCCTGCCCCCCCCCCCTCCCCCATTAGCATAGCGCACGTGTGGCGTGCGCCAAACAATCGGCCGCTCTGTTACCACTGCAGGGAGCCCGGCCACATCCTCCGCTTCTGCCCCTATCGCAGAATGGGTTTAAGGGGGTTTTCACCTGACGCGCCTCGTCCGGGCTACGGTGAACGACCAAGGGATATCGAACAGTACCTGGCTGATAGCGTGGAGTTCTCGACCTCGCAGCGACGCCAGTCCCGATCGCCATCCCCAAGGCGGTTCTCTTCGCCTGGCCGGCCGTCGTCCTCTGGTCAGTTCAGAGGTACGTCCCCACGTCGGGAAAACTGAAGGTGGCGTCCTCCGGGGGTAAGGCCGCCGCAACTGAACCGAGTCAAGAGCCTCCGCCTGACGATTCGCCGAGACGCTCCGACCGACGACGACCTGGCCCGACGACCTCGACGACGCGCTGCGACCGACTGGTTTCCGCCGACAACCACGACGTTACCGCACTCGTGGATACCGGCGCTGATTTTTCTGTAATGAGCAGATGGTTAGCCACGGCCCTGAGAAAGGTTCTGACCCGTTGATCTGGGCCGCAGATCCGGACACCTGGTGGCCATGTGGTAACTCCGATCTGTGTCTGCACTTCGCGAATCCAGGGATCCTTGCGCTGTTCAGAAGACATGTCACTGACGGTGGGAGACGGCGTACGGGCTCCAATTTCGCAAAGGCTGGCAAGTTCGGCGGGGAGCGGGACAAGGCGTCGGCGTCCTGATGTTTGCAGCCCGACCGGTAGACGACTCAAACAATAAATTCTTGAAGACGCAGCGCCCATAGCGCCAGGCGGCCGGAAGGATCTTTCAAAGAAAAAAGCCAACAAAGGGTGTGATGATCCGTAACGACGTCGAAAGGACGGCCGTACACATAAGGGCGAAACTTGCCTGAGGCCCACACAATAGCGAGGCACTCTTTTTCACTAACAGAGTAGCGAGACTCAGCCTTGGTAAATGTGCGGCTGGCATAGGGAACGACGTATTCGTCGTATCCATATTTTCGCTGAGCGAGCACTGCACCGAGACCAATACCACTGGCATCCGTGTGAACTTCAGTCGGGGCCGCCGGGTCGAAATGGCGCAAGATGGGAGGTGCCGTGCGAAGACGACGTAAGGTGTTGTAGGCGTCGTCGCAGGCGGGTGACCAAGCCGAAAAATCGACATTGGCGCCGAGCAACAGAGTCAAAGGGGCAGCAATTGAGGCAAAGCTGCGAATGAAACGCCTAAAATAAGAGCAGAGCCCCAGGAAGCTGCGAAGTTCCTTAGTGGTGGAAGGTTTGGAAAATTCAGTCACGGCACGAAGTTTCGCGGGGTCAGGGCATACATCGTCTTTCGACACAACGTGACCTAAAATTGTCAGTTCACGGGGTGCAAAGGTGAATTTTTTAAAGTTTAGCTGCAGGCCTGCGTTTGTGAGGCATGTCAAGACGTCCAGCAGGCGAGGTAGATGCGTTTGAAAGTGGGGTGAAAAGATAACGATATCATCCAGGTAGCACAGGCACGTACTCCACTTGAGGCCACGTAAAACGGTATTCATCATTCGCTCGAAAGTTGCAGGAGCGTTACACAGGCTGAAAAAGCATGACGGTAAACTCGCAGAGGCCGTCAGGGGTCATGAACGCGGTTTTGGCACGATCTGCAGTTGTCATTGGGACCTGCCAATAACCAGAGCGAAAATCAAGGGAAGAAAAGAGCTCCGCGCCTTGTAGACAGTCCAGAGCGTCATCAATACGGGGCAGAGGGTAGACGTCTTTGCGTGTTATCTTATTAATGCGGCGGTAATCGACGCAAAACTGAACGGAGCCATCCTTCTTCTTGACGAGAACAACCAGGGAGGCCCAGAGGCTGGTGGAAGGCTGAATAACTCCGCTCTGAAGTATGGCGCCTACCTGTTCTTCAATAACTCGTCGTTCAGTGGCGGAAACACGATATGGGCGCTGTCGCAGAGGGGCATGGGCGCCGGTTTCAATGCGATGCTCGACAGTCAACGTGCGCCCCAAAACGCGTTAGTGGCAATCGAAGGAGGAGCGACACTCCTCAAGAAGCACAAGAAGCTGGGTTCGCTGAGTTGGAGGTAGAGTGGAGTCAATAGAGCGAAGGAATAGGTCGGTCAACAACGGAACGGGCGTAGGAGTAGGTGAGCTGAGGGCGTCCATGGCGACCGGCTGTGATTCTGCGGCATCGTCGGGATGGTTGAAAACAGAATCAAAGAGCTGCACGGTGCCGACGCATTCTCCACGACGCAAAATGAAGGGGCTTGAAAACGGGTTGAAGACACACAGCGCGGTGAGGCCGGCGGAGAAAGTGAGCAGGGCATAAAGCAGCGGCAGAAAAGTAGAAGACGGCGTGAACAGGACACTGGCATCGCGAACACAAACACAGGAGAGAGGCACAATCGCGGAAGAGCACTTAAGAATATCGGTACTGTCGGCGACAAAAGCTTTGGCAGGAACAGGGGCATCGCAAATTTCAGTCTCTGGCACAGGATTCGGCAACGTAGAAAGCGCTACTTGAGCCCGAGCACAGTCGATGACCGCGTCATGAAGCGATAGGAAGTCCCAACCCAAGATTTATTTATTTATTTATTTATTCAAATACCTCACGGGCTTCGACTGGAGTATTATGTGAGGGGGGTTACATAACTGGGGTGGGAAAAAGAAGCAAGTAGAACATGGTTATTTTAACATCGTTATACAAAGAACAAACAACCAACCAGAAAATAGAACTAAATTGAAAAACTAAATTGAAAAACGCACTACAGAACACACTTCAGAAGAAAATGCTACTTATTTTTTCTTTGAAAATAACATGATCTGAGATGTGAACAATGTTATCAGGAAGACTATTCCAATAAATGATTGCACGGGGCAGGGCTGATGAGTTGAATGCAGTGGTCCTTCCAGAAAGGCGCTTAAAACTGAGGTGATTATGCAATCGGTGAGATGTGCGGGCCGGTTTTGTAAGGGGTAGTGTGAAGGAATGATGGCCGTAAACAATTTTATGGAAGAGGCAGATAAGTGCTATTGTTCTGCGAGATTCTAAGGATGGAAGGGATAACGAAGCCTTAATGTTAGTTATACTGGAATGTCGGCAATAGTTGCGAGAAATGAAGTGAGCGGCACGATTTTGTACGCGCTCTAGGGAATTAATTAGGTACTGTTGGTGAGGTGACCAAATGGAAGATGCGTATTCAATTTGAGGGCGGACGAATGTCTGATATGCGAGCTGGCGTGTGGAAGAAGGCGCACCTCTGAGGTTATGCTTTAAATAACCTAATGTACGGCTAGCTTTGGCAGCAATTTTTTCTATGTGGGTTTTCCATGAGAGATTAGATAAAAAGTGAACGCCAAGGTACTTGTACGATGACGCAAGAATGACTGGACTGTTGTTAAGCGAGTAAGTGAAAAGGTAATTAGACCGTTTACGGCTAAATGTCATTAACTGGCATTTATCAGTGTTAAGGGACATTAGCCATGATGAGCACCAGTTATTAATGCGATGTAGATCTTCTTGAAGGGCGATGTGGTCATTAAAGGAGCGGATTTTGGGATAAATAACGCAATCGTCTGCAAACATTCTGAGTGTTGAGGTAATGCCTAATGGGAGGTCATTGATGTAAATCAGAAAAAGTAACGGGCCTATTACACTACCTTGCGGTACGCCTGATGTTACATCAATTAAATGGGATGAATGGTTATCAATAGAAGTGAATTGTTTTCGAAATGATAAAAAGTTTCTTATCCAGGAAATTGTTAATGAATCGAGGCGCAATGATGGAGAGTTTCGCTATTAAACGACAGTGTGGAACGCGGTCAAAGGCTTTAGCATAGTCTAGGAATATACAGTCGATTTGAAGATTTTCGTCCATACCGTGAAAAAGCTCATTAGTAAATTCGAGTAGTTGTGTTTCACATGATAACCCTTTTCTGAACCCATGTTGTTTTGAAAAGAAGAAACCGTTGCCTTCTAAATGTAATGCCGTGTTAGATGCAATGATGTGTTCGAGAAGTTTGCAAGATATACATGTCAGAGATATTGGGCGATAGTTAGCAACGTCAGTTCGGTCACCGGATTTGAAAATTGGAATAACTTTTCCAATTTTCCACTCGCATGGTATCTCGCCTGTTGAAAGTGATTGCCGAAATATATGAGTGAGTATGACGCTGGAATGAGCCACGGTATGTTTCAAAATTTTCGAATTAATCCTGTCAATACCACATGAAGTACTTAATTTCAGATTGTTAATCAATGTCGCAACGCCATCAACAGTAACGTCTATTGGGCTCATGTAGTCATAGTCATATTCTGATGGCGATGGAATATTGGAATAGTCTTCCTTCGTGAACATATTGGCCAAAAAGTTATTGAAAGTCTGAGGGCGTTCGTCTTGAGCAATGGGGTCTCCAGCCTCATCAATCGTAAAATCTGAAGAAGTTTCGGAAGGTGATAATGTTTTCCAAAATTTTTTTGGATTGTGCTTAAGGAGGGATTGCAGATCGTGAGCCATGAACTTATGCCTAGCTTTCCGTATGGCCGCGCAGTATTCTTTATCAGCGTTTTTATGTTTTTCCCATGATGCGGGTGTTTTGAGCCGTTTAGCTGTTTTAAAAAGTCGTTTTTTTTTGTTCATCAACGTACGCAGGTTCCTGTGGTACCACGGCTTAGATGAGTTAGCACGGAAAGATATGCGGGGTATATAGGTGTTCATTAACTGCGTGAGCTTATCTTTAAAGTGACGCCAGTTTTCGTTAACAGATTGATTAGGAAAGGATTGCAGAAAGGAATCACAGAATGTTTGTAAGCCGAGGTTAATGGCATCGTAGTTCGCTCTGTTATAGTCGAAGATATATTTCTGAGGTGGTCTGCGTTGGTGTGACGGCATTTTCAGAGTGAAATGGAGCAGTTTGTGATCACTGAAACCATCCGTGAGGGAGATCGGGCTTATATTGTCTGGAGCCGATGTGAGAACAAGGTCTAGTATGTTAAGGTCACGCGTAGGTTGAGGAACTAGCTGAGTTAAAGAAAAGTCTAATGTTAGTTCAACGAAATTAAGTGAGTCCTGTGCCGATGCAGTTAAGGTATTCCAGTTGATATTCGGGTAATTAAAATCACCGAATAAATAAATGTCGGCCTTTGGGAAGTTACTTCTTATATCTAAGAGGTTGGCATGCAAATTTGTTACGAAAGAGTCTGAACTATCTGGTGGTCGGTAACATATGCCAAGAAGAGACTTAAGCGATGAGGACATGATGCAAACCCATAAAATTTCTAGAGGGGACGAAATGTTAACACGAAAGGAAGGAATGTGTTTTTTTATGGCGATCATCACACCACCTCCTCTTTTATTAGGTCTGTCATTCCGGTAAATAACAAAATCACGAGAGCGAGGTAAGATTTCGTCGTCAGTTATATCCGAGTGCAGCCACGTTTCTGTTAAAGTTAATATGTCAGAGTTACTATCTTCAAGATATGAGTAAAGTTCGGTGCGCTTTGGAAGGATGCTACGTACGTTAGTGAAAGATATGGAAAGCGAAGGGTGGGCAGTGCCGCCGTATGAAGGTTGTGGCTGATAGTCAGAATTGTGTACAACCGCTCTTCGTTTTTGCTATCGGGTACATTGTTTGACAGTGTCAGAAGCAGCGTCGTACATATATACAGTGTCGTTCATGCGCAGTTTATCGACCCTAAGCTTAAACGATCCGCCCTCCGACTTTGCGAAATCTATCAGTTTTTTCCTGGCCAGGCGTGTTGGGAAAGAAAAATCCTCGCGAACGACATACTGTGTGTCTTTAAACTTGTGACCTTTATCTATGATCTGCTGTTTGTCCTTGTAGTAAGGAAACTTGACGATGATCGGCCTACACTTCTCTGGTTGGTATCGACCAAGCCGATGAGCCCTTTCAATTTGTGTTGGCTCAAGTGTGCAGCCAAGGTGTTCCGCACACAGCTCCAACACCTTTGTTTCTGAGCTAGACCATGTTTCGGACTCGTTGTCAGGTATACCAAAGAAAAGTAGGTTAGAGCGGTTAGAGTCTGTTTTCTGTGTCGTCACATCGTGAGGTAATTATCTTTAATTGCTCGGTTATATTTGAGGGACCTATTGTAGACAGTTCTGTGGATGGCGTAGAAATGGTAGATTTCATTTCTACCATTTCGACCTCGATTGTGCGAATTCTGGCAGATAGCTGTTTTAGTTCAACGTCCACTGATGCCTGCCATTGTTTTAGGGCGCGTAGGTCATTCCTGATACCATCCTGGCCAGATTCAATTCTCTGGACTGTCTCGAGTACAGTTGCCAGGACGCTTTCTTGATCGGTGCCAGGCGGACCGGGATTTGACTCTACGTCTCCAGAGAGCGCTAACAGGATGCTGCTAATACAGAGTGCCATTCTAGTCTTACAACCCGTAAGAACATGCAACCAGTGTCTGGGGCACGACACCACGAACAAAAAACGATTCGAGGTTTTAGCAGATAAAGGGTCATCATTGTAACTAACCTGGAAGAACACGAACGGTGAGTGCTTCATGTTGAAAGCGGTGTCGTGCCCCAAGAAAACGCTGTCCGGTTGCAGATTATATCCCGCGCTTCCAACGCTGATAGCGGGGTGGGCGGATGTATATGGCTCCGGTTGCCAGCCGAACTTGACAATCTCGTCCAGGAAGGGTGGTTTCGTCCAGCTGTCGGGTCTGGTCGCGTTTGGCAGCGTCCAAAGTTGCAGTGAATCCGCAGTCGGTGTATTCCATGGGAACTGAAGAACCAGGAAAACCTGGAAGAACACGAACGGTGAGTGCTTCATGTTGAAAGCGGTGTCGTGCCCCAAGAAAACGCTGTCCGGTTGCAGATTATATCCCGCGCTTCCAACGCTGATAGCGGGGTGGGCGGATGTATATGGCTCCGGTTGCCAGCCGAACTTGACAATCTCGTCCAGGAAGGGTGGTTTCGTCCAGCTGTCGGGTCTGGTCGCGTTTGGCAGCGTCCAAAGTTGCAGTGAATCCGCAGTCGGTGTATTCCATGGGAACTGAAGAACCAGGAAAACCTCGCCACTCGAATTTGTTTCAGGTGTTGATCGAATGCGAACGTGACGGCAGAAAGATGAACTCAACCAATTATGGAATGTCTGCTATGACTACCCGAGCTGTACACACTGCTAATAGCTGGAACAGGCGCACACTTGCAGTTCGTAACGACAGGCCAGAAAGGGGCGTCTTCACTTTCCTCAAAGATCGGCAAAGCGCTGCATCCATGACAAACTGCAGCACCGGTGTCGACAAGCACCATCACGGATACGCCCTCTACAAAAACGTCAATTAAATTGGCGGCAGACAAACGAGGCCTTTCAAATTTCGACGACTGCGCAGTTCTCGCCTCAGGAATTGCGGAAACTAGTTTTCCTCTTGAGTGGTCGAGGGACGCCGTCGCATCGGAGATGGAACGCCGACGTGGAGAAGGCGAACGGCGTCCAGAGGAGGTGCGCTCAGGAGACGGAGAGCGGCTTAGGGGCGGCTTAGCAGGAGTTGAGTACTGACGCTGGAACCAGTAACCCGAAACTTCAGGAGGTGTTCGGAAGACGTTCATGCGTCGACGGCAAAGCCGCGCCACATGACCTGGCAAGCCGCAGAAGTAGCATATCGGCGTGCGCCAGGCGTGCGCCAGGAGTTTCCCAGTTGAGCAGGCGGTCGATTATTATCAGGCGTGCCCCAGGAGGTTCGCAGATGAGCAGGCGGCGGAATAAAAGCAGCGGGCTCTCGAACGAGACCAGGGGGCGGAGCATAGGTAGGTGGACGAGGTCGCGCAACAACGTCCGCATATGTCAGCGGGGCCGCAAGAGGTGTGGGCTGAGGGGCCTGCGGGAGAGCTTCAGCGACCTGTTCTTGAATGATGTGCCGCAAATTCGGAGTTGTGTGGTGATGGCTCTTGATGGCGTGAAATGAGCGAGAGCTGGCGAGCAACTTCCCAGATGAAGCTCTTGATGTGCGGTAGGAGCGATGACTGGTCTCTTGCATCGTTCAGGCCAGAAAGCGAGTCGACGTTCGTGATGTGTTCGCGTGTCAGAGCCCTCTGCTTGCGTAGTTCGTCGAAGCTCTGACACAAGGTCGCGAGTTCCGCGACGGTGCGCAGGTCTCGCGCCGACAACATCTGAAAGGCGTCGTCATCAATGCCCTTGAGAATATGCCTGATCTTGTCGGCTTCGGACATCTGAGCGTTCACCCTTTTGCTCAGATCGACGGCATCCTCGATGTAACTTGTGAAGTTCTCGCCTACCTGCTGTGACCGCGCACGCAAACGCTGTTCGGCCCGGAGTTTTCTGACTGCCGGGCGGCCGAATACCTCTGAGAAGTTTGCTTTGAAAACAGACCATAATGTAATGTCCGCCTCGTGGTTCCGATACCACAGATTCGCCACGCCCGTTAGATAGAAAATCACATTTTTCAGTTTGGTTTCCGTGTCACACTTGTTGTATGCGCTCACCCGCGCATACGATGTGAGCCAATCTTCAACATCATGGTTGTCCGTGCCACATAGCGGGGTCTCGCTGGCGGAGAGAACCAGCACAGACGACGGCGGCCGGGCTCACTTGTACGGATTGGTGATTAGGCATCGCGGTAGGGGGTAGCGCTCGGCTGCGGAGGTCCAGGGCGAGAGGACGTTACCCCGCACCTCCAACAAATGTCATCATCATCATCATCATCATCAGCCTTACTACACCCACTGCAGGGCAAAGGCCTCTACCATGTCTCTCCAATTAACCCTATCCTTTGCCAGCTGCATCCACCGTTTGCCTGCAAACTTCTCATTCTCATCCGCCCACCTAACCTTCTGCCGCCCCCTGCTGCGCTTACTTTCTCTTGGAATCCACTCCGTTTCTCTTAAGGACCAGAGGTTATCTTGCCTTCGCATTACGTGCCCTGCCCAAGCCCATTTCTTTCTCTTGATTTCGACTAGGATGTCATTAACCCGTGTTTGTTCCCTCACCCACTCTGCCCGCTTCCGGTCTCTTAACGTTACACCTATCATTTTTCTTTCCATGGCTCGCTGCGTTGTCCTTAACTTAAGCTGAACTCTTTTCGTTAGCCTCCACGTTTCTGCCCCGTAGGTGAGTACCGGTAAGATTAAGCTGTTGTACACTTTCCTCTTGAGGGAAATTGGTAAACTGCCACTCATGATCTGCGAGAATTTGCCATATGCGCTCCACCCCATTCTTATCCTTCTAGTTATCTCCCTCTCATGATCCGGATCAGCTGTCACTACCTGCCCTAAGTAGACGTATTCCGTAACAACTTCTAGGCTCTCGCTGCCAACTGTGAACTTTTGTTTCCTTGCTAGGCTTTTGAACATTACCTTGGTTTTCTGCATGTTAATTTTTAGACCCATCGATCTGCTCTGCCTGTCTAACTCATTGATCAGCAACAAATGTAAGGTGGGGCTTATTTTGAGAAGCTTCTTAACGGGAGCAGGGCCAACAGCAGTCCGAGGTCAGCTAGTGCAGACAGGAGCGTGCACCAGGCGATGACCATGCGGCTCGCGCGTATGCTCGTCGTCTTCCTTACAATAGGAACTGCACAGCTGCCATAACCCTCAGTCAGCAATAAAATTCTAGTAAGAAAGGGCGGCAAGCAAGAAGACACGATCCCGCCAATGCTCTTCACCGCCTGTTTACAGGAGGTATTCTGAGGCCTGATTTGGGAACAGCTTGGGATAAGAGTTAATGGAGAATACACAAATAGTGTGCGATTCGCTGATGACATTGCCTTCCTGAGTCACTCGGGAGATGAACTGCCAATCATGATCAATGAGTTGGACAGAGCAGAACGGTGGGTCTAAAAATTAACATGCAGAAAACCAAAGTAATATTCAACAGTCTAGCAAGGAAACAGCAGTTCACAATTGCAGCGAGGCGATGGAAGTGGTAAAGGAATACTTAGGACAGGTAGTGACAGCTAATCCAGATCATGAGAGGGAAATAACTAGAAGGATGAGAATGGGTTGGAGCGCATATGACAGGTACTCTGATATAATGAAAAACAGGTTACCAATATCCCCCAAGAGAAAAGTGTACAACATGTATCTTACCAGTGCTCACCTACGGGGCAGAAACATGGAGGCTAACGAAAAGGGTTCAGCTTAAGTTAGGGACAACACAGTGAGCCATGGAAAGAGAAATGATAGGTGTAACGTTTAGAGACTGGAAGCATGAACAGTGTTGAGGGAACAGACGACTGTCAATGACATCCTAGTCAAAACTGATGGGAAGAAATGGGCTTGGGCAGAACATGTAATGCGAAGGAAGATTACCGCTCGTGCTTAAGGGTAACGGAGAGGATTTCAAGAGAAGGCAAGCGTAACAGGGGCGGTAGAAGGTTTGGTGGGCGGATGAAGTAAGGAAGTTTGCAGGCATAGGGTGGGCGCAGCTGGCAAAAGAGAGGGTTAATTGGAGAGACATGAGAGAGTCATTTGCCCTAGTGGGTGTAATCAGGTTGATGATGAACGGTTTGGCAAAACTGGCTTCAGCCTTGAAAGACAGCCGTGATTTGTGCTTATGAGCCTTTTTGCAGTGAAGACAGAGAAGGATGGCTGCCCATTTAAGGTCGTCGTCTTGAAACGAGGCACAAGGCAACAACACCCCGCGCAAGCTTGATAGAGTTTCCAAACAAGTCAATGGTTCTCATCGCATGAAGACAGCTGCTTCAAAAAAGCAGCGGTTGTTTAGCTTTGCTTAAACAGAGGGAAAAGCGGTAAATTTACGATGGTTTAACCTGGCAAAGTCTTGTTATGCTATGCTTTGTTCGTTTCTTTGGTCTTTGCCAGGCTAAACCATCGTGAAGCTACTACCGCTTCTCCCTCGGTTTAACCAAAGCTAAACCACCGTTCACTACCCAAGAACGTACACCCAACCCACAACCGGTAAAGGCGCGAAGCATACGCCGTGACGTCATGGCCTAGAGCGTGAACACCACATGCAGACTTCGTGCCTGGCGCGCCGGCGCTCCTTCTCCTATGCATTCGGTTAAGAAGGGCGCAACGTGTCGCCCTATCACGTAAACGCCGCGTTTCGGCTCCTCGGTGAGCCAATGGTCGATCACGGGACCCTATTTTGGTTAACCTTGACTTTATCTTCAACTGGTTTTGACACCCGTGATGACCATGACTTGACCGTAAAAAACCTTGACCGTTGACCTTGACCTTCGCAATTGCTTGACCATTGGTCCGACCATTGACCATTCACTGCTTCTCCAAACTTATTGAAGGCTAAAGCTTGGCTGAGCCTTGAAGGTCATGGGAAGTACACGGTGATCTCAGCTGTACAACACGCTCTGTGTCGTTGTTTGTGAGCGCCTGGATTTATCATCATATCAGCCGTACATCTCTAGTAGTGAAGCTACCGCTTCAAAACAGACTCGTGAACGATGCCAGAAGGGCGTAGTTTGCGACATTCCGGTCTTACGCGTTGGAGTTCACGCGCACATGTTTTGTTGAGCGAACTGAAATGTATACGAAAGAACACACAACAAAAAAAGACGTGCGAAAAAAAAGCTCTTCTACTTCTGTTTGAAACACAATGCAGTGACATAGCACATGACTAATAGAATTAACAACGCCCTACCGCGTTTCTTAGATTCAGAAGGTAAAAACCTGCTATAAAAGGATACTTACACTAGAGACTATGCAACTATAAAAGGATACTTACACTAGAGACTATGCAACTGTAAAATGTCTTCAGAAAGCACGCAGACGAGTTTTTCAGGACCAACATATAAACTATCAGCCCTTGTCTCACCAGAAGCATCAATTTATCGTAGCAAAAGGTACACATTGGCCACGAACTCGCAGTTTCGCCGTGCTCGCATTCCCACCGTGGTCGCACCGCACCATGTGACCAACCACGTGACTGGTCACGTGACCAACCGCGTGATGAACCACGTGACAAGAACTAGCCAGACAACCAGACTGACCTGGACTTGCAGTCAAGATTAACCAAGACTTACCAAGCTATGCCTTAGCTTTCGCTTCGTATATCCTGGCATAGCCGAGCTAAGCCACTGCGATTTTTTTTCATTAACAAAGGACACCTCTTTCGTTACTGCCACTACGTCGTTTTTGCAGACATGCCCATTGCGAGGGACGTTCAGATAGCATGCACAAAAGAGGTCTAAGAGCCGCACCCGCAAGCCAGATTAAAAAACAATCTTTGACTGCCTAATATGAGATTAACTCAGACAAGAAACGAACAAAAAGCAAGCAAATGTGCGTCATCTCAATTAACGTAGCGACGAACTTTGCTCACATGTTTTTCACACAGGAGAGCGAAAATAACTCACGAGTAGCATATCACAACGCAGCACATGGCACGAGCATCAAGCAGAACGCACAGGCGAACACAGTGCCAACACACTGTGTGAGGGCGAACGCAGCCGTGCCTGGTGGGCAGACGCCGGCGTGGGCAGGCTATCTCGACCTCTTGACTATCGAGTTTTCCTACCGCAAGGGTACTGCTTGCCTGGAAGGTAAACTGTTCGTGTCCTCACCAGATATGCGAGTAAGGCATCAGAGCACTTATCCCACTTCGTTTCATCGCTCTCATTGCCACTCACTCGCACAAAACGCCCAGCTCCTTCCTACGGCGTGATATAGGCCGAGTGCCTGGTCGCTCTGTCACGTGGTGTGAGGAGTTCGCTCCGGAATTTACAAACAGGTGGCCCCCTAAAGATATGCACTGGACACTGGCATTTCATCACCTGCAGTTCGAACGAGCCTTATAATAACTATTATATACACTTCAACAAATCCATAAAGTACTGTCGCCCGCTAAACGGACAGCCCCCACCTTGATGAAAAACATTAAGAAATGCTGGCCCACCTCTCCAAAGCTGTAGCAGAGGCCCTTTAGCAATTCAAAAAAACTTGAGAAATGTAACAATTACCGGAAGCTTGGAGAAAAAGTACTTATCGTTTCATTCCTGAGAGCTGGAAAGCCGCCAACCTGTCCTGGTAGTTTAAACTGATAGCGGCCACTAGAGTTCTCGCACAATCTTTAGAAACTGTGAATATTAGGTTAATGTTTGTCCTCGAAACCTGTGACCTTCTTGACAGCCACTAATGTGGATTCAAGAAAGCATGTTCAGCAAATGATCATTTTGCCCGCCTTGAAACCAGTACGATAAGCATTCATACAAAACAACTCTGTCTAGCAGTTTTCTTTCATGTGGAAAAGGTTTAGGTACAACTCGGAGGTTTAGGATTCTCTATAACCTAGCAGGGTTAGTTAGCCGCAAAAGAATGCTGCACTGTTTGAAAGATTTTTTGTATAACCGGTCATTTCATATAAGCTGTGGTTCAACTCTTTCGAGGAACTTCAGTCAGGAAAATCGTGTGCCGCAAGGGTATATTTTAAGTACTACAGATTTTGATGTGGAAATGAATTCCGTAGCTGCAATACTTCCCGAGTATCTCATGTACTCAGTCTATGGTGGTAACCTTCAAATTTCATGCATATCCTGCAGCTTATCAACCTGTGAGAGACAGATGCAACTCACATTAAACAGACTAGTGATTTGAGCAGACAGAAAGTAGCAGTTCTTTTCTCGCTCAAAAGAGGGAGGATGACCCAGCCCTACACCTAAAACCATACTACCAATAAAACAAGAACATAAATTTCTGGGTATAACATTCGATAAAAAACTGACGTTCCTGCCACACATAAACACAATAAAAAAGAAAGCCTTCGAATCTCTAAACACACTAAAAGTGCTCTCAGACAAGTATTAGGGGCCTGATATAACATGCTTTCTCCACATCTATTGTTCTTTGGTACATTCTTTTTAAGCGAGATTTATTGCCTCAAGACATCAATGATGGGTTAAGGTGTGACGAAGGATGTAGTAGTGATTAAATTAATGGAAAAAGGTTGGCTGATTTGATGAAGTTAAGTAGAGAACGATGG